>RCWM02000716.1:0-280000 GCA_003667255.2 Euschistus heros
TATCTGGGGGTGTTATGTATATATTATTCATAGTTTTTTTATGTATTTGTTTTCTTAAAATATTATCGATTGTGGTTTTACTGTATCCATTATTGTTAGCTATAGTGTACATAGTTTGGATTTCTTTGTAATAATTTTGTTCATTTAGCAGTATATTTAAAAGGCGGTATATCATGCTATTAAATGCTGCGAGTTTATGTGTTAGTGGTCTCCTGGCATTGTTGTGTATAACTATTGTTGTATTGCAGCACTCATAAATTATGTTTTATTAATAGAAAAGTAACACTGAAATATTTGATCTATTGGAGTGTATGTCACTACAGAGGAGAGAACTGCTGCAATACAATGCGGCTAAATCATGATGAAGTTCACCGAGCAGTAGATGTAGTCAAAAGGTGCTGTGTATGAGAGAAGAGGGAGGACATTTTGAATAATTATAGTAAATTAAGTATGTAAATTTCAATTAAACTATCTTAAAATTCAAATATTAGAATAAGATAAATAGGTAATTGTGATTAAATTACTTTTCTATTAATAAAAATATTTAAAATTTCTGAGCATTCTCTCAGTATTTCCCAAAATGTCGATGGTGCATCTCCCTGTTTTTTGTAATTAATAAGTGATTTCAGTTACAATTTTAAAAATTATCACTATTCATGGTATACCATTCGAAAGGTGTATGTGTGTAGAAGTTTTTTTTGAGTAGTGCACATTTGGAACATATGTAATATTTTTGAGAAAAATGCAGTCAAAGTTTTGGAACGGAATCAGAAACTTGCAATTTCATATGTTTGGATCAATAAGTTAAATACTGGACGCTGAGTTTAAATATTGAAATTGCTCTAGGTTTAATAGTTCGGGAAATATAGACAATTATTTGTCAAAAATTATAAATTTCTTGATAAAACATAAAATTAAAAATATCTATAAAACGGATGAGAATCGTGCTATAGTTTATATGAAATTTTTTGTTGCAAATGATTCCTATAATCGCCTCTCGAAGTTACTGCAGTCTTATGCTGAACACCCTGTATACAGGAAACCCACACACACAGATGTAGATATACACAACAATGCCAGGAGATCACTAACACATAAACTCGCAGCATTTAATAGCATGATATACCGCCGTTTAAATATACTGCTAAATGAACAAATTATAACAAAGAAATCCAAACTATATACACTATAGCTAACAATAACGGATACAGTAAAACCACAATCGATAATATTTTAAGAAAACAAATACATAAAAAAACTATGAATAATATATGCATAACACCCCCAGAGGATAAAGCTACCCCGAAGAAATATATTTTGATACCATAGTATAATATCCATTAAAGTCAGAAAAGAATTAAAAAAATTAGGTTTAAACCCTGCATTTAAAATAGATAAACCATTGTCATCATACTTCTCTTCACCATAAGACAAAGTAGACCCTTTCCAAAAAAGTGGAATTCACGAATTAAAATGTAATAACCGTGAAGCAAAATACACCGGGAAAAACTGGACGATCGGTAAATAAAAGAGTAAAAGAACATAGAAGAGCATATACTAATAATACCCAAAACTCCAATTTCGCTATCCATCTAAATGAAAATAACTACAAATTTAATTAAGACTCAGGAGTAAAAATACTACATCAAGTAGAAAATTGCCTAAAATTAAATATTTTTGAATTACTAGAAATAATAAAATCGTTTAAAACCTATCCAAATTTTTGTTTAAATGATCAGATAAACATATCCAATAGTCCCATTTTAAATTTTTTTCCCATAGGAACAGAAAAATCCAATGAGTCATAAGGGAAACCCATAGTAAATCACAAACATTTAACCTACCTGCCCCTCTTCTACTTCTCACGAATTCAGTGAGAAGTCCATCTCTGCTATAGTTACCTCTTAGACCGCTTAAGGTGGGTTGCCCATGTTTGATTTCTTGTCTAACCTTTTTAAAAACTTTATTATATATAATCTATGTAACATAGTACTGATGTGTTGAAAAAATTTTGTATGTTTTAGAACTGAAGATGAATAATTAGCATTCGAAACTAGTTTTCTAATAATCTCAATAGAAGTGGCAATTAATTCATCAATCCTAATTGTCTGATTTTTTGTTTATTTTCTTTAACAATTACGCGTACAAGATGCTATCCAAAGCCCTTTTAAACAGGAAAGAAGTCCAAGTAGATCTATTAATCGGTGAATATCAGGGTGGATTTAGAAAAGGGCGATCATGTGTGGAAGAAAGTTGGAGTTTAAAGACGATATTACAAATGAGGAAATGCAGAAACACAGTAATTATTTTCGTTGACTTTAAGAAAACATATGATTCAATAGACTGCGAAACTCTTTTCAGAATCTTGGAAGTATTCAGTATAGACCAAAAGACACGAAGAATCACAGAGCAGACACTTACTTGAATGATGTCTAAAGTAAAATTCAAGGGCGAAATATCAGAACAATTTGAAATCAAAACTGGAATTAGACAAGGGGATGGACTATCCCCGATTCTCTATAATGTCCTAGAAAAAAAAATCATCAGAGAATGGGAATGTCATGTAAAAGGCATCCGAATTGGCATCAAAAAGGAGAATCGGATTAGTGTCAAATGCCTTGCTTTTTCAGATGATATCACGATTATCTCGAACAACAGAACTGAAGAGATTCAAGCAGTAGAAAAGCTACATGAGATTGCGCATAAAACTGGACTGCAAATTTCATACGAAAAAAAAAACACAATACATGGAAAGACAACCAGAAAATAAATCATCTTTGATCACAAAATACGGTAAAATCATACTAGTCCAGTCCTTTAATACCTTACCCTTACACCCCTCTGGTTTCAACAGAACCACAAACAGAGAGTCGTAAAGCTGCAGAAGGCCTACAGATTAACATGGAATCATTACAAGAAGTGCATCTCGACAAACACCAAACTGAGACACTATCAAACAGTGATTCTTCCAGAAGCCACCTATGCAGCAGAAACAATGGTCATTGATGGGCACTCCAAAATTAGGGAAATAGAAAAACAAGAACGAAAAATTCTAAGGAAAATATACGAAGCAATTAATAAAAATGGACTTTGGATGAAAAGATCTCAGAACGAACTTTATATAAAAAAACCAGCATAATAACAGATGTAATCAGGAAACGCCGAGCAAAATTTTAAACGCACATCTACAGGATGGAAAGCTCCAGATTGGCAAAGAAATTATTCAATCTTATAATTACGAGCAAATGCGGCACAGAATAGTTAAAGGAGGCACAGAGGGACCTGCGGCTGATCAATATAGAAAATTTCGAAGATTGTAACGAATGCCGGACTAAAATTAACAATGTGACATTAGAACAAAGAATATCACGACAACAAGGAAAAAAGTGGACAGAGGAGTGGAAGAAGAAGCATTCTGAAAGAATGAAGAGACTCTGGGAGGAAAAAAGGAGGAATAACTGAAAATGAAATGACTTCAAGTTCAATCGCTCTCCTCAACGAGAATATTCGTCATGATAATAATAAGAGATATTTTGAACTTCACTTACAATAAAAAAATATTTTAAAATAAATGTTTAAAACTATTCTTTTTTCATCAAAAATAATTTCTTTTAATGTTTAAAAAGTATTTTAAGCAGGATGAAACTATATGAAGAGCAATTTATAAAAAGTGAGTAATTTGTAATAGACTTGTATTGCATTCGGTGTGGCGGACTACTACATAGTGTAGTAGTAACTTTTTACGCTTTTTTTCATCAGTAATTTAGTTTTAATGCCGTTATTGGCATGTTTAAAAGCAAGATACAAGTTTTTAAATTAAATTAAACAAAAAAAAAATTGTCCACCACCAGCGATATTTATATATTTTAATATACAAGCAGTCAAAGTCTTAAGTATCATACCTTTGGCACGTATTTTTTAGCTCTTTAAATACACTTTTTTTCATATCTAAACCATTTTGGTTTTCTGTGTACCCCTAATGAAGGTTTGTTGCAAAGTAAGCTGAAACGTTGGGACAATAAATTGATATATTTTTATTTTTATAAATGTCCCCATACACCAACCAACCTCCTGGTCCAAATTGTTGTTTAAATCAACAAATAAATATTTCCAATCGCCCTATTTAAAAAAAATTTCAAGTAGAAATATAAACATTGACCACTAATAGGGAAAACCTAAAGGTTACTCAATTTACATGAATACCTTGACCTTTCACTCCTGCACCATCAGTTGCAACAAGTTCTCTCTCTTCTCTTCCCTAAGTGAGAGATGCAGTTGATTCCTTACCTTACATTTTTACATAAATATAACAAATATAATTTGTATATCAAATTGCTTATGTTTTGATTGTTTTTAGAACTGAAGATGAATGTTTGACATAATAAAATAGTCTTTATCCTAATAAACTAAAAACCTTAGAAGTGTCAAACTATTCATCAATTCCTAATTGTACTGATCCTTCTATAATATTATACATACCTCAACTGAAGGAAATATTTGTCACAAGACCAACAGCTTTAGTCGGTACCACAGAACAATGTGTGATGTGATCAGCATCCACACTTAACTGTCAGGTTTATCCCCTGATTAAAGGTAATCACTTTATACAGACTGGGTATGCCCTAGGAGGATTTCCCAATACTTAGGTTGATTCACTGCTGAAATGACAGAAAATAAATTTTCTGCATACTGTTAGATTTATCTACACATTCTTTGAGCATTTAAGATTTATTTTTTAAAATTATTGACTTTAAGAGTGAATCTTTTTCTGTTGAAGGCTAATGAAACAGTATTTATGATCTACTACATCATTTCAGCAATTTTATTTGCAAACCAGTGTCGACCCACTATAACGCATTGCCACAGTCACAAATAATTATCATAAGATCCAAGCACAATCACGTTGACCTTAGAGTTAAGAAGTAAGTTAATATTTAAAAAGTTTTTTTTTTTTAAAAAAAAAAGGTTAATTAATTTCAAGTAGTAGAAAAATAATTGAAAAAAAAAAATACTTACAATTCCACCATGATAGGATACAGTTTTGAGTGGTCAACAGTTTGAGTAAAGCTATAAAAAAAAAAAAATAATAGGTTTCATTTTGCAAATAATTCACATTTTGCAATATATATGTACATTATTACATATATATCTATACATTATATTTTGAGATTAATAATGGTAATAAAAGTTTTAAATTATTATTAATTTAAATAATACTCAAAGTATTAATAATGTTAAATAAAAGAAATAACGAAAAAAACTTATTTATTAATAAAAGGCGTGGGATTATTATGAAGTCTAATCATCAAATTATATTCAATGAAGTCCAAAAATATGGAAACAGAATAAAAATATGTTTCAAGAAAAAAACTAAAATATTTTTAAGTTAAGAAATAAATAATGCTCTGGATAAAAAATATTCTTTAATAATACTGAAAAAGTTAATAGACATACTAATTATCAAATAGATGAAATAACAGATACATGAAAATGATGAAATGATATTAACACAAAACTAACTTGAACATGCCTCCAACAATGGTTTCAGGTTAGGAAAAAATAAAGACAGAAGACCAATAAGTAAATCATGAAAGTGAACCACCAGCATAGGAATCATTAAAAGAGCTAATCATAAGAATCAACTTCTTGTACATAAGATTCACCTAATTGTTCCGTTCTTAAGCCGTGTTCTCACGGGGCAAAAAGATGAAAGCGTGGCACACCTTCGTTTTCTCAGTCAGTTTGCCCCTTGAAACCTACTATAGAGTAGTTTTTCTCGTGGAAAGTTGTGCAGTTTTGAGTTCAGATTTTAGAGATATGTTGGCGAAAAGATTGAGAGAGTTACGTGGACAGATTAATAAAAGGAAGTAAAAGCATTGTTGGGTCAGGAAGTTGATGCTCACAAGAAAAAATTAGAGAGAAAACAATTTGGCGGATACTGAACTAAGAAACGAGCACCCTGAAGATTTTTAAAATAGGCTACGAATGTCTGAAGATCAGTTTGATTTCCTCCTGGAATGAGTTTCAACACACATTTCTAAGTCATATACTAACACGAGACAAGCTTTGAGTGCTAAAATAAAACTGCAAGTAACGTTACTCTTCTTAGCTACTGGGGACCTCGTTTAAAACCTTGGAATATATGTTTCGGGTGTCAAAAAATAGAATAAGCAACTTCATGCCAGAAACTTGCCGAGGCTATCATAAAGGAACTCATGAAAGTGAATGAACTAGCATGGTCCACGCCAGTCGAGAGCGGAATCGAGAGAGTTAACAAGTGGTTTTTTTTAGGACAAAAATGTACGAGCCCTCAAAGAAACGGGTAATGAAACTTAATGATTGTGAAACGCTACAATTTTTGATTGAGTGCTAAAATAAGCACTCAAAGCTTGTCTCATGTTAGTATCTGACTTTAAAATGTGTGGTGAAACACATTCCAGGAGGAAATCAAACTGATCTTCAGATATTCTTGGCATATTTTAAAAATCTTCAGGGTGCTCGTTTCTTAGTTCAGTATCCTCCAAATTGTTTTCTCCCGCATTTTGTCTTGCGAGTATCCACTTCCTGACCCAACTACGCTTTTTTCTTCCGTTTTTTGTCTGTCCACGTGACTCTTTCAACATATCACTAAAAACTGAACTCAAAACTGCACACAAGGGAAGCTCCTCCATGGTAGTTTTCAAGAGGCAAACTGAATCGTGGTCATGTGAATGGACCACGACTTTCGGCTACTTCACATTTCTCCCCCACTCCAGGCAAGCACCAAAACCAAGAAAACGAAGGCGTGCCACGCTTTAATGCAATCCGGAGAAAGAAAGAACATATCCAAGTAAAATGTTTGATACAGTGATGACGTTTCAACCTGCCTTGCAGGTCTTCTTCAGGGGCACTCCATAAAAAGTTATCAACTTGGATGTGTTTTTTCTTTCTCCTAATTCTATCCCAGATCACCTTCTTTCTAAATTATTATACATATATTTAAAAATAAGAAAAAAAATTCCACTTTCCTGGTAATACTCTGCAGCTTCAGATAAACAGGCGAGTCCTTTCCATTATAATACTTTTATATATTTTTTTTTCTTTTTCTATTTTCATTCAATCAAGATTTATTGATGGGGGTGGATACTGATAGAGGGGAAAATCTCCTTCCTTCCCCTCAGATAACAAAGATAGAATAAATTCCAATTTCAATAGACAGTCTCAATTTGAAAATATCAAATATCTTAAATTTTAAAGACCCATTTATTGTTATAGTAGAAAAGAACGATCAAGATAACCTATCCTTTTTCCATGACATGAAAGTAGGTAAGTTTTTAGGGCTTAGCGATAATCAGGTACACAGAATAAGAAGAAAAAATAAAAATAAAATAGAAATAACCTTTAAGACATATGATTATGCTAATAGGTTTCTTGAAAATCCTTTTATAGCTAAAAATAATATCAGAGCATTTATCCCTCTTCAACATGTTCTCAAATTTGGAGTTATAAGAGACGTTCACACATCCACAACAGACGATGAGATATTAAAAAATTTATCATCTTCAGAGAAGGTCCTAAGAGTAAGACATTTGAACAGAACTATAAGAGATGAAAAGGGGAAATACCCAGAATACCTTCCGGATCAGTAAAAATTGTTTTTCATTCCCAAAGACTGCCGGACAGCGTTGCTTTATACTTGGCCCCCCCGAAAAGTGACCCCTTACGTTACTAAGCCACGTTTTTGTGAAAAATGTCTACGATATGGGCATATGAAGGATAGATGCAGAGGTCGTGAAAGGTGCATAAACTGTGGAGATAACCAACATATTTCTCAAAATTGCTCCGAGTTAACAAAATGTACCCACTGCAAGCTCAACCACAAGCCAAATGATAAAACCTGTCCTGAAAAACTAAGACAAGAAATAATTAAAGAATTAATGGCTATTAAACCGATTAGTTATAAAGAGGCCTCCGACACATTCCCTATCCAGAACAGTAATAAATTTTCGCTGCTGGATTCCCCACAAATTGAAGACAATTCACACCCTTACAGTGCATCCCTTTTAAGAAATCCTCGAAGGAAAAATATTCAACCTCGTAGCACAGAGTCAGAAAAAAAAAAAAAACGAAAGGCGGAAGAACAAATTGAACCGACTGATTTTTCAGACCATTATGCTGCTCCTTGTAATTCAAAAACACTTAATATTTACGAAAACCAGCATAAATCTACACCCGAATCAAAATACGTAAACATTCAAAATAAAGGATAATCAATACCATTGCAGTACGTAACAAAGCAGAGAATCAAGATATGTGTACAGAATAGAATGAGTGCCAAATCGCTCATCTACATGGAATCACTTAATAATTATTGTTTATTTTATTTTGTATATGTACTACTTATTTTGGCAGAAACCAGTTGGGTTTCAATTCAATATATTTTTTTTTTTTTGTTTTTTTTACAATCACCTAACCTTAACTCATGACTACTTACACAATATTCTCAAATAAATTAGATTTTCGAATTCTTCAACATAACTGCCGGAGTATAAATAACAAGTTTCAAGAATTAGTAAACATAATAAATATATGCTTACTAAATAAATAATGCAGCCTTACTTCAGGAAACCTGGTTCAACAAGCAGAAAATATATAAAGCCAAAAATTTCTCCATTATCAGGAAAAATAGGCGGGATAAGTATGGCGGTGTAGGAATTTTCTTACGCAATAAACTTAAATTCGAAAAATTGAAATCTCTAATATTGGGCCGATTGAAGGTTTGGGTATAAAAGTATTAAATACATCTAAGATCGTTAAAACGTGATTTATTCAATGAAAGTAAAGAATTAAATTACACGTAAATACAACAGTAAGTTACAGCAAACAACAATTAAAATAGGTTAATGAAGGTTATGATATAGTAATAAACACAGATGATAAATAATTAACAGATGATTGAAGGTTGCTCAACCTTACACCTCCCCCCTTGAGGTCGCTTCTTGAGGCGGCAGAAAGTAAGGAAGGAGAGCTTGCTGGAGTGGAACAAGTTGGAGATCTTCTTCCTCTTACCGCTGGCTACTTCGTAGAAAAATGAGGAAATCTGTCTGACGACTAGGAATGGTCCGATTCGAACTGGATCAAGCTTGTTAATTTTATTTCCATTTTCGACGTAAACCAAGTCACCAACGTTGAAATTATGCTCTTGTCTATTCTTATCAACCCATTTCTTATTGATGTTGAAGCTCTTTGTTGAATTTTGGAAGGCTATCTTGCAGTCTTCTTCTAAAGAAGATGAAGTGTTTCCATCAAATGGAGATATGGAAGATTTTCGGCCGAGCAATAGATAAGATGGTGAAAAATGGGTAGAACTGTGGATAGTATTATTATATTCCTTTACACATTCTTCTGCCAAGTTTGACGATGCTCTTCTAGTATCATCGTTTATTTTACATCGCAGTCGATTAACTAATGTTTGATTTAATCGTTCGTTTAATCCATTGGATGCGGGATTATCAATGCACGTGAAAACGATCTGAGTTCCAACTCTTTTCAAATATTTGAGAAATTGGGTTGAGTTTATACCTGTACATTGGTCTGTCAGTAGAATTGAGATATTATTTTGTTTAACTATGGGATTAAGTAAGTTTATGAAATCTTTAGCAGTTTGACCCTTTGTTGTTGAGATCCATGCATATCTTGTGAAGTGGTCAACGAGGATGAGCATGTACTGTTTGGAAGAGCGGTTTCCTCCAAAACCACCGACACTGTCAAGCGACATGATCTGGAAAGGTTCTGTGGCTGGACCGAGATGGGATAGGAGGCCGATCGCACGACTCCGACGAACTTTGTTCTCAATACAAATCTTGCAGCTCTTACAGAAATCATGAATTGCTTTATCAAGATCCTTGAAGTAGTAATACGGTCTGATGGTTCCTATCATGTGGGCTGGACCGATGTGGCCATAATGCTGATGAATAATTTTAATAATTTCTTTTCCAAATGCTTGGGATACAAGAATTCTTGATTTCTTTTTAAATTTTCTTAAAATTATTCCTTGCTTGGATTCAATCTGTTCAGCTGCTTTCAGTTCCTAAAGATTCTCGGCTTGATATTTTTTAATGGCTGACAAGTTAAATTGATGATCTGGATAGCATCTTCACTCTCGAAGTATTCGAGGACTGGATTTCTGGAGAGTAGATCAGCCAGAACGTTTTCTTTTCCTTTTTTGTAGATAATATTGAAATTAAGCTGGGATAAATAAAGAATCAAATTTCCCAAAATTTCATCAGATCTGGCTTTCGTCGTTAGGTTTACTAAGGGTTTGTGATCACTGCAAACCGTGAAGTGACGTCCAATTAAGTATTATTGCCAAAACTTAATCGCTTCTTTAATAGATTTACATTCTAAGTGGATGACATCTAAACGTTTCTCTCGTTCTGAAAGTTTATGTGAGTAATAAGCGGCAGGATGAAGTAGGCCGTCTTCTTGTGGCTGCTTGAGGGTCGCTCCGATACCTTTTAAACTTGCATCGGTCTCGATGAAGACAGGCTTGTCAATGTCGTATATAGCCAGAATCGGGGAACTACACAAACAGTTCTTGATCATATTGAAAGTTTGTTCACATTCATCTGACCACTCGAATTTTAACATCTTTCTTCAATAAACGATGCAGTGGTTCCAGTTTTACAGCACTGTTTTCTATGTACTTCAAATAAAAATTTATGGAGCCTAAAATACTCCGAACACCTGATTTATCTGAGGGCCTCTGGAGTTTCTGAATCGAAATCAAATTATCTTCGGTGGGTGATACTTCATTTTTCGAAAACTTGTGTCCTAGATACTTTACTGACTTCGCACCAAACAAACATTTTTCTAGTTTCAGTTTGAATCTTTCAGCATTCAGAACTTTTAAAAGTCGGCTAACATGCTGAAAATGATCTTCCCAGTCCCTAGAAAAAATTAAAATATCATCAATGTAATTGATGCAGAAATCATCCAAGTGATTTCTTCGAATAATGTTCGACAATATTCTCTGGAATATGGCAGAAGCATTTTTAAGACCAAACGGAAGAACTTTAAACATAAATTTACCATGTTTTGTTACAAAAGAGGTCTTTTCTCGATCTTGCTCACGAAACGATATGCCCCAAAATGCAGAATTGATGTCCAAAACGGTGAAAAACTCACAATTAGCTACTTTATCAATTACATCTTGAATTGTAGAAAATGGAAAACATTCAGGGACTACTAATTTGTTGAGCTTCCTGAAATCTATACAGAGTCGAGATTTCTTCTTCTCTTCTTTCTTGTAGGCCAGTGTAACAGGCTTAGCAAACGGTGAGTCTGACTCTTCGATGATCCCAGCCTGCAAGAGTCCTTTTATTTGGCTTTTTATTTCTTCTTCATCTGGGATAGAACATTTGTAGGGACAAGATGTGACAAATTCATCTCTGATTAGCTTTATTTCCGCTTCACGTGAGTGAACTTTCTCTATGTCGAACTTGTCTTTAGCAAACATGTGCTTGTACTTTTTAAGTAGAAAAAAAATTTCTTGTTTGTGTTCCTCTTGTTCAATTTGTTGCAAATTAACATCAAATTTATTAAAGTTAAAATTTTCTTTGTAATCACTTCCAAACTTCTTACAAGTAGTTGTAGTCTGCTTCTGATGAGGACTGGATGTCTCAATCTGATCGAGTTTCGATCATGTTAAGTTTATATTTTGATTACTACTAGGTAGATCTTCTGATGCTATGATTTTTGTGTTACTGGTGCGTTGAAAAATTTTCAAATTTTCATCTTTTATTAATTTAAATTTCTTGATGGCATCTATACCTAGTAACAAATCATAAGAGAAATTATTATTCTTGACTACATAGGTTGTAATGTAATCAGTAATGTTTCCAATACGGAGTCTAATTTTAGCCCGGGCTGAGGTGAAATTAAGTCCGCTGATAGTTTTTTAGCACCACTCTTTGTTTAATTAATTTCAACTTCAGCAAGTCAGCAATTCGTTGATTTATTAATGTCGCATTAGAGCCACTATCATAAATAGCCTTTATTTTAATATTGTCATTTATAACATTTAGTTTAATCAGCGGATCTAACTTCGCCCGGCTCTCTAGTTTATATGATCGGAATCAAGATCGATTTAGCATAAATCAAGATCAGTTGCATTTATTTTTGGTTGATTAGAAGTTTTATTTTTGTTACGACATTCAGATACTAAATGATAACGGTTGTGAAAACCGAGGGTTTCGCAGTGAGAACATGGTTTTACACAAGCGGACTTTTTACTGAATTTTGGACTTGACAGTTTTTTTTCTTTTTCTTTTTCATAAATGCATTTTCTAATTTTCGAAGTTCAGAGTACAATTTATCGAGAGTAAAAATCTCTTCTCTATCGAGTTTCTCCTGAGCTTCATTTGGTAAACCGAAAACAATTTGGTTTATACGGGAGATGTCGGTACCTTTAGGTTCTACGACAAGACATAGTTTTTCTTTCGTCAGGGCTTAGTCGACAAGGGATCCGCCTAAATATTTGTAGCCAAGAGCTTTTTTAACAAGAGACCAGCCTTAATCAACAAACATATTTAGAAAAGAGTCCTTCCATATGTCCCATGAATCGTTCAAACCGATCTTCTTTAAATTAATCTCATACCAATCTTTAGCCGGACCATCGATAAGATAAAAACTTAACGCTTGAATTCTTAAATTATCGGATTTTATCTTAAATCGAACACATTCTTCTTAGAACCTAAGTAGCCATTCTATAGGTTCTGATTGTTTTTTATCAAATCGTTCTAAAAAATAAATTTTTTTTCAATATGATTTAGTTTAATTTCATTTTGTTCTGAATTTAGTTTTAATTGTGTCTCTAATTGTTTGATACGATCTTCTAATCTTGTCTGATTCTCTACAGGTCTAGAAGGAACTGTTTCTGAAACCCATTCCTCTAACGGTAACTCCCGAAAACAAATATTAGAAGATTCATCAAAATATTCTCTTTGAATATCATCATCCATCTTAACAGCTACGGTTCTGTAACCATTAATGTTTTTGATAGCATTCATAGCATTTATTATAGGTTTCTTACCTGATAGAAAGGAGTGGAACTTTAAGTCTTTGGATTCTTCAGGTAATAAGTACCAATTTTTCTTGTCGGTGGAAATGCACTGAATCACAAAGTCTTGGTCACTTCTTTTTACAATTTGAACAAATAGTTGAGCCATTTTCTTACTTATTGAGATCTTGTAATTTAATTTCTAAGATCGTTAAAAGGTGAATTATTCAATGAAAGTAAAGAATTAAATTACACATAAATACAACAGTAAGTTACAGCAAACAACAATTAAAATAGGTTAATGAAGGTTAAGATAAAGTAATAAACACACATGATAAATAATAAACAGATGATAAATAATTAACAGATGATTGAAGGTTGCTCAACCTTACATACAAGTCCAAAATTAATATTGTTTTCTGTATATATCCCTCCGAAAAGCAAACTGACTGCGTCAAATTTACAATCCCTATTCTCTCTTGATAGTAGATTCCCTGGGCATTCCATTATGATAGGAGGAGATTTCAACGCACACTTGTCTTTTTTCGGCACAGGAGAAACGGATTCGCAAAGAGGGGACCTTATTGTTCAAGAATTATCCCAATCATCATTTATACTTTTAAATGAACCTAATGTAGTAACTAGGATAAGCTCCCGACGAGTCAGACCATCCATTTTAGATCTCACTTTTGTCTCATCTGATTTGTTCAACAAATTATCAAGGACACTTTCCTCTTAAACATTAGGTAGCGACCACTTTCAAATTATTCTCCAGTTTAACAACTTATCCGTCAAGAACAAATTTTATAATAAAAGAAACTTTAAAAGAATGAATGAAAAATATATATTGAATCTCTAAATAAACTAAATGACCATTCCGAATTCCGAATACCAGATATACAAATCATTACAAAGTTAATTAATTGAGCTGGAGAAACCTCCATTCCTCGCTCAAACCCTAATCCACAGCCCCATTTCTTTACAAAGTGTTGGTGGAATGACACACTCAACACAGCCTGTAAGGAGAAATTAAATGCCATTAAATTTTATAAAGCCATTATGACAATTGAAAATTATAGAAACATGAGATCGAAGATAAACAAGGCAAAATCTTTAATCAAGAAAGCCAAGAAGGACTCATGGAAAACTTTTACAGAAACTATTACTCCCCAACAAGCCGGTAACATGTGGCATATAATAGCAGCTATGAGAGGCAAAAAAATAAATAAACAAAATGTGGTTACCAGCAGTCAAGCAGCAGCAGCATCTTTTCTGCAACAGCTGTGTAATATATTCGAACCAAGGCATCCGCCAATAATCAAGCGATCAACACCATGGCCTACAATCGATCCATTGGCAAAACCTATCCAGGAAACAGAGCTTGAAGCAGCGCTTAAGGGGAAAGGGATAAAGAAAGGCACTGCACCAGGAGTTGATGAAATTAATTATACTATGATAAGACTCCTCCCCAACCCTATACTAAATAAATTACTGGAAGCATTTAACAAGGTTTGGCAAAAAATGGAAGTACCTCCTGAATGGCCTATAATTCAAATCGTACCTATTCCGAATCCAGCCAAAGACCCATCCCATCAAGAGATTCTCTTCCTACAAACCTATTGCTTTAATATCTTGTTTAGCAAAAACTTTTAATATAATTATAAAATCCAGACTAGAATGGTTTTTAGAAAAACAAGAAACTTTTAGCCCATACTGTTTTGGTTTTAGAAAAAGTCGATCTACAGTTGATGGAATTTGGTATCTCGCAAATATAATCTACAAAACATTTCAGGAAAAGAAAATTTTGTTAACCTTAACTGTGGATTTAGAAAAAGCATACGATAATGTAAAGACTCAAATTCTAACCAAACAATTAAAGACCCTAGGTATTCCTGAAATTATGATAAACTGGACATCAGAATATCTATCCATCCGTACATATACGATACAAACGGACAAGGCCCGCTAGTTTTAATTCCTACAATGGTTTACCACAGGGAGATGTCTTAAGCGCAACCTTATTCAATATCTACACGGCTCACATTCTTAAAAATCCACCCCCAGATTGTCATTTGATTCAATTTGCTAACGATTTCCTAGTTTTTACGGTTGTAAACAATCCAGAGGAAGGGAAGCGAGTCATGAGTAGAGCTCTTGAGTATTTAAAAGATGAGTTTTACAAAATACATTTAGAAATAAATCCCAACAAATGCACCTTAGTTCCTTTCACAAGAAAAAGAAAATTTGCATTAAACAGTTTTGATATTTCCAATAACTTATACACTCTCAAATCACTAGATAGAGTCAAGTTTCTAGGTGTACTGTTGGACAGCAAATTAAATTTCAAAGCACACATCGTGAACATAAGCACAGGGCTCTTCAGAATGTGAATATTCTAAAATCATTAGCAGGAGTCTCGTGGGGATCCCACCCTATTAACATGTTATTGTTATATAAGACTTTAGTGCGCTCCCTATTTGACTATTGCTCCATAATATACAACGAAACTAAGTCACCCTTCATAAATACCTTAAATACTATTCAAAACACCACTATAAGAACATGCATAGGTGCATTTAAAACCACACCAGTTAATGCGTTGATGGTTGAAGCAGGTGAAATGCCATTACCAATGAGAAGAATATGGCTCTCAAGGAAAAGCATTATAAAAGCAAGTGCCGATGAAAGAAACCCTATGTGGGAAGCTATTTCTGCCAAGAAAATGTATGCTCCAAAAATGTATAACCTTGTCCTTGAGATGCACACGCTGCTTCAAGGAGTGCACATTAAACACGGCCCCCTAGATCTAGCCACACCTGAGCCTAAAGCATCTATTTTACTCTCCAGCAGACCAACGTTAGATGTACAAAATCCTAAAAAAACTTACTTTCCAGACACCATAAGACAACTAACATTACTAACCATACCAAACAACTACACCGGTTATATTCAGATTTCCACAGATGCTTCAAAAACAAAACTACAGATATCAATAGCAATAATAGATACACAGAAAAATTCAGAATCGCATCTGCCGAAATGTATTATGCTATTTACAGAGTCATAAACTACTGCGAACAAACATATACTAATCAAGACATAGTCATCTTAACTGACTCAGCTTCATCGTGCACCATACTAGAGTAGATACACACAAACAAGATAAAATCCTACATAGATTTCAAAATTATCAAAACCACAACCCAATCGAAAAACAGGTTTTCTTTTCAGTGGGTACCTAGCCATGTAGGCCTCTCCGGTTATGAAAAGGCGGACAGAGTAGCTCGAAATAAACAGGTAGAAAAGGATAATGCTAAAGTTTCAACTCCAGACCTACTCAGAGCTATAAAGAAGCAGGCGATAAAAGAATGGCAGGACAGGTATGACTGGGAGTCACAAACTAAGGGCAGAGATTATTATCAAGTTCAGCCCAAAGTGAGCCTAAACCCATGGTTTCAAGCCATTCGTACCAATATTGATAGAAATCACATTGTAAGAATAACAAGGCTCAGAACAAATCATGGCTGTACAAAGAAATACCTTAACCTGATGAAGATAGAAGCCAATGGAAAATGTGAGACGTGTGACTTCCCGGAAGACCCCAGGCAATTAAAGAAGAAAGAAGAACAAAGAAACCAATCATAACAAATATAATGAAACTAAATTGAACTTGGTTATACAGGATTTGGCAACAAATCTTATAACCAGAAAAAAAAAAAAAAAATTCACTTTGGTCATGTGGTTATAAGTACACAAAATTTATATTATTATTTGTATTGATAATTTAATTTTTTTTTTTAGGATAAATATAATGTATAATTTTGAAAGCATAAACATTTATTTATTTAAAGCCTTTAATAATAATCCCAATAGTTCTATACTTCTTATAAATTTCAATTTTTAAGTAAACTTTTCAACAAAATTTAGTAATATTAAAATACTCACTCATAAATATTGGATGTATCAGGTGTTGGAAACATGAGGTCACTGTCTGTATTTTTGCCACTCTTAAAAAATTAATGATATGAATAAATGAATATAAAAAATATACATTATTAAGAATAGTTTATACCAATTGAATCAAACAACATACCAACACATGCAGTCTATCCCGATTCAAGGATGTTAAGGTAGTTGCCATCTGGAATGAAAATAATAATAGGCATTAAACAGAAATATGTCATAATGATAAAAAATCAAACCCTAAACAACTACATTAGAAAGATATTTAATTTTGTTCTTTTAACATAACTGCCAACTACGATAATTCATATATTGCATTCTTTTTTAGGACGCCAACTACGAGTTATCTCGTACTTGCCATTTTTGCGCAGCTACAATTAAACACGAAACATATCAGTGCTAATATCGATAGATGGCTTCTGGGAAAAGTACAAAAAATCAATGCTGGCTTGCATGAACAAAAAATTTATTAAAAAATATTATTATATAAATTTGTATGACCTTTTTTTGATAATGAAAAAGAAAAGATAGAAAATCAAAAATTATCTTTACAAAAAATTAAAACATTATCATAATCAAACTATAATTTATGCTAATGTTTTATGTCTAACAGACTTTGGGATTAAATTATGTGATTACAAACATAGTACATACATCCATATAACAAGAAAGCGTTAGGCTGGAGAGAAAGAAACTGGTGAAAGAAGGTGTTTTAAATGTTGTGAGGGAAGAAGCATTGCGAATACAGGGGGGCATAATAATAGAGTATTCATGCATAATGCATAAAACTATAGAGCATAATAATACAGCATTCCAAATAATTGAGAATCGAACAAGGAATGAACGTTGGAATGCAGTACTTCTGTGGGATGGAGTATAGAGATCGGAAAGACGAGATCTTGTATGCAGTGATTTGATTGCAGACTTGAATTTCAGGGTACTGCAAATAAAGGGAGGGTGACAGGTGTTGATAACTTGCAATAGGTAGGTGCCAAGGAAGTATTTTCTGTGGAAGGAGGGGGAGAGTCAATTTAACTCGGTGTAGAGATGCGAAACATGGGAATGTTTCGAGGTTTCAAAGACAAACCTAATGAAGCAATTTAAGATGCGTTTTAAGAACCATCGAGAGGTCATCAGCATAAAGATGGTGGGAACAATTGTGAATTGAATGGAGATCACTGATGTAGGAATTAAATAGGAGAGGGGCAATGCTCGATCCTTGAGATACTCCTGACTATTGAGTGAGGAATGAGGAAAGGCCTTGGTTAGAGATGGCAACTGATTAGGTGCAGTGGGAAAGGAAAGATTGAAATCAGAGGAGGGCACTATTGGAAAAGTCCAATGATTTCCATTTGGAATAGAGGATATAGTGGTATGAGGAATCAAAGGCTTTAGAAAAGTGAAGGAGGATCAAAATGGTCAGTTCTTTTTTATTCATTGCAGCTTGGATGTCACTGATTATTTTGATGAGAGCGGATTGTGTTGAGAAGCCGGGACGGAAACCAGATTGGAAGGGATTGAGTAACTTGGAATCTTCTAGGAAATTGGAATTTGGGATTGCATTTATTAGTTAATTATTGCTATTATTTTATAAGCTCACATTTGTATGATATTTTATTTATTTATTGTTACTAAGCTTATCTTTATGTGAAGGCAATTATTTATATTGTATAGTTAATTTATGCATAATTATTTGTACAGTCTGTATGATCCACTCATATAAGTAATTATTAATGCTCAAGGGTTTCGGAGCTCAGCAAGCACATTCGTGGTGATCACGTGATGTACCACCTTTCCTCCTCGAGCTAAGTTAGTGAGGAAATAGACATTGGAGTGTGAGGATATCGCTCCCAGTAAAGACAAATGGTGTCTTATGAGAGCCTTCTTAAGAGGAGAACATAGTTATCCCAGGCACAATGCCGGTTATACCTATGGTCACCGGTTAAACCAGAGACCCAAGATTTAAGTAACAGCAGTGAAAGAAGCCTGAAGAAAAAATATGGTATCACCCTGCCCGCCACTGGGTTTGTGAAATGTTGTTGTGACTTGTATGTTTCTATTGATATTTAGGTGCTCTCTAATGACACATTTTCAGTATAAATGGTAATATATTGGTTGATAAACATAAGTTATTATTGAACTAATTATATTTCTTTGAATATTATGGTAATTATTAATTAATTTATAATTATTTATTTATTTGTTAAGATTAAAAATTTTATTCTGTATTAAAATTTGTTCGAAATTGTTAAAGCATGATAGATTTGCAAGTAAATTGTTACAAATATATTTTGAGCTACCAGCCGCATAAAAAAGCGGTTGGTATTCGGCTCAGTTCGCAATGAACCCCTAGCCGCCGCTACATTAAGTAATTAAAACGTTGTGCCATGTACAAAAAAACATTGAACTCTTAAGAATATTTATTTGTTTACTATTGACTTTCAGACATTGGTTTGAACTTGGAAAAAAAAAATTCATTGGTCCTCACTAACCGTAAAATTTTAAATAATTTAATCAGCATGATTCTTTAAATCTGCGGTAAGTTGCATTTCTTAGTGAAAACACATTGGTAATCTTTCGGCTATCACTCTGAAACTATTTGTCCGATCCTAATTTTTTTTTTTTTTTTCATGTGAAAGCTGGTAAAATTTACTACCAAACCCCATGTATGAAATTTACATAGAGTCATGTGGAAAAATTGGAGTTCTACAAGACATAGAATGTAAGATGACGATTTGAAGGAATTAGGTAAACTTTAATTTGATCTCATTTTCCATCAATTTTCTAGAGGTATATTTAGTTAAGTGAAGTATTTATTTATTTATATATCATTTGCTATTCATTACAGAGCAACTGGATAATGATGAAGGAATTCACGATTTCTTTCCAAATAAGGCAGGTGAAAACATAAAAGAACTGAGTGATTAAATTAGTATAGAAGACACCACTATCTCATTTGTGACATGAGACGTGGTGGAATATATGCCAGCTAAACAAAATAATAATATCAAAAATGATAAAAAAATAAAATTGGGAAATTTTTAAAAAGAAAATTGATGAATTTTCATAAGAATTAATATGATTTATAATAGGATTCATTGTATAAAAATTAAACGTGCTCCTGAATTGTGAGGGAGGTGTGGAAGCTATTGAAAAAAAACCTGGAAGGAAGCTGAAAAAGGTTTATTGGAATTAAGATCGAGGAGGATTAATTTTAACTGATGTGGACTTGGTAGCAATCACGGAAATTTGTGAAAAATTTTTGAGATATGACACTGAAAAAAAAATTCTGATATCAGATCACGAAATTTTGTAACTTGTATAATTTAACAGTGCATAGGAAAAAACTTTTTTAGCAGTACAAACCACTTTGTAGAAGAAGAAAATCATTATGAACTATAAACGGGGGCTACTTTTAACAGGTTTTCCACTGCAGCACGACCGTTTTTGTGGATATTTTAAATTTTCTTGGACCAAATCATAGCTAAACAACTCAGCTTCAAAATCCTGTATGAGCGATTCCACTATCTTCAATATGGGACAGGGGAGACATTTTTCTATTGTTCAACAGAGCCCCACAAGTAGGAGATATTTTGAACAAGGATGATTTTCGCCTCAAAAACGCTTCTCTCGGAGTCTTCTTCCATTGAACCCTTTTAATTATCAAATATAAGTTTTTAAAATTTGTTTTTAGAGTATTTCTATTTTTGTTTTGAGTCAAAAAACATTGAAAAAAAAAAACACTTTTCAGCAAAATTCTTCCGTAAATCCACCTATTGGGTTCACTTCATCATCAGATTTGTTGATGAAACATAAATAATATAAACACAAATATTTTTAACAATGGTAATAGCTTTTATAAAAATGAAGCTATTAAATTAATAACTTACAAAATATTTATTAACATAAACCTGATTCAGTTTTAAAGGAACATTGGTCCTTACCAAACAAAACACACAAGGAAAACTTGAATAAAATGGCATAATTATTAGAAGCAAAGGAAAAAAAAAGTGCGTATGTTAATTACAATTTTTAATTAAAATTTAATTACTTATTTATATGTTTAATACTTAATTTTATTAAATTGTTCTTGATTTGTATATTTTACTAGTGCCTGACAAACTATATTTCTTTTTGTTCATCATCAAATCCAAATCAATTTTAATTACAAGATAAAGGCATAAATCTAAAATAGTTTTTATTATAAATATAAATGAAACTGATTGTTCATATTCACCAAATAACAAAACATGATAACGCAATGTTTAAAGTAACACTGTCTTCAAAGAGGTGTCAACGTCGTCCAAAGTAGCACTCCAACATGCCTTTTTTTATCTAATTAAAGATTCAAAATTAAAGAAATGAGTTAAAGACATGAAACAAGATCAACCGACCAACTTAATTTTAAAATCCAAATGAATGAATAACAAATTAGGAAATGTTAATAACAATTTAACCAAAGAAAAAATCTGATCTAGAAATAATACAATTGTTTTAAATTAAATCAATAGTAATAAAACTAATTTTGTATATGCGTAAACTGTAAATAAATAAATTTTGTTAAATTATAATATATCTTCTCATTTTTTCCCAACCACAAGCAGAAAAACAACTTGTTAAGTAATGTGTCCTCAACAACTGGGGTGTGTGCATTGCAGGTTGAGCCACTTAACAGTGTAGAAATCCTACCTGATGCCACTTCTACACTATTCTATGTTGTATATTTCAAACTTACAAGCCAATTCTCCAAAGTCAGAGAGGGCAAAGAATGAAGTTAAAAAGTGCTTCAGGGTAATGAACCACTGAACCTTACGAGATCTTTGAGAAAATAGATAGATTTTCAGGTGATTGGGGAAAAATGGTTAGTACAAGATAGGTATTGATTGAAAGAAAGTCTGAGTAGATTCATTATTTTGGAACTGAATGGCATGAATAAATAAATTATAATTTATGTATAAAGGTTTGTACTATGTTATAAAATGCTGTATAATGCTTTTCGACAGTAAAAATTAGATAAGAGTTTCTTAATGTAAAGAAATAAGAAGTACGTATAACAGCTAAAACTGTAAAATGTGTAACTTCTTTTTAATTAAAACAAAAATATACATTAAATTATGCATTAAAACTTTATGCATAATTGTAATGGCTACATGGAGTCTTGGGCACAGGTTAGCAAAATAAATAAAAAATAAGATGAGCTATGTTACTTACTTCATGTGTATAATAAACATAATCGACCATGTATTTCTTAGAAAAATCTTCTCTGTGTGGAAGATTTCCCAGCCATATCACATCAGTTTCAGTGGGTTCAGGATAAAATAAATAAGACTTTTCATTGTCAACATCAATGGCTCCATAAAAATTGGGCTCGGTAACACCAAAAATCCAATAAAAAAATGGTTCCTAGAAACAATGTTTAAATATTCACCACTGAACAATGATACAGGGTACGCCAGAGGAACTTACTTATTTGAAAAAACTTCCGAGCGATGAGTTGGGCGGATAGAGGAGTGGAAAGTCCCCAAATTTGTTTCTCCCTTTAGTCCCTTCAGTTACCGTGAATGTAGCTTGTTACATGACGAAGGAATTTTTTCTTCCAAACCTCAAAGAAATAAACGTTAGGGACGTGTGGTTTCAGCAAGATGGAGCCACAGCCTAAGGCCCAACGGATTTGTTGCGACAACATTTCCTCGACCGCCTTATCTCTCTCAGAGGTGATCTCTCATGGCCCATGGTACGCTCTCCAGACTTGGCTCCATGCGATTTTTATTTATGGGGTTATTTGAAATCCCTGGTTTATGTCAATCGACCATGGACCCATTGCTCACCTGAAGAACAACATTCGTGACGCCATTGCTAACATACCCATTGATATGCTGCGAAGAGTGGAGACAAAATTCTGAAATCCCCTAAATCAGTGCTGGGGGTCGCCATTTAACAGATGTCATTTTCAGCACTGAACGAAAAAAAAAAACTTGGGACATTGTATTCTCAAATAAAGAAATAATTAAAACAATATCTGAAGTACTTTTGTTTTTATTGGCCTTTCAAATAAGTAAGTTTCTCTGGCACACCCTGTAGAATACAATAACAAAATTCAAAGTTAAATCGAGTTTAGATGTGTCACAATGCTACCTGGGAAAATTGCATTTTAATATTTCATTGCCTTTCCACCACCTTGAATATTTTTTACTCCAACAAAACAATATTTTTTGAGGCATTTCCTCTCATGAAGCCAGAATAGCAATTTCAAAGTATCAACTATTTTAAAATGCCTTAATTCACTATTAATTCTTCTTAGTAGTATTCACCAAATATTTTCAATAGTTTTAAGTTTAGAGAGACAGCAGAGCAGACAAATGCAATTTGGCAATGCTATTCTGATTAAACTAGTCTTTCATAATTTTTGCCAATTGTATCAGGAAATTATCTTGCTAGTATACCATCAGTCATATCATTAAAAGCCAACTTTTATTCTTCCAATGAGTTTTTTTACTCTGCTGAATTTTCTCTTGATGAAGGAAATACTAAGTAGCCTTTATTTTGTTAACCAACAGATGCCCTAACCATAACTTTTCCTCCTCTCATTTTCCTCTTTGACAATATCTTTTCTAATTTTGGTTAATCATGAAAATAATATAAAAATCAGAACCATCCATATTTTTATTTCTTCACTGAATATGACTTTCCTCAAAACTCACTGCTAAGCCCAGGTCATTAATTTTAAAGAAAAAGCTATTTGAGCTAATTTATGATGGGTGTTCAACAGTGGCTTTCTTTTCATTTTTTTTTTTCAGAATAAAAAGTTTTAGACTATTTATTATAATATTTATACATGCCTAACCTTTGTTTGAACTCCAACTTCCTCAGCCATTGCTCTAACTGCTATACAGGAGTAATAGGCGACCTAAAGAATATTCCATTTTTCTTGCATGTCAAAAAAACAGGTGGCCTCCCAGTTGAGTAATAGGTTCTATATGACTGTACCAAATAAACTTAGCTACATACTCCTTTCAAAAAAACTCCTTTTGATTCAGCATGCTAACTTCTTTTATTATGAAGAAATAAAATTATCTCATTATCAGCGAAAAACTTATTTATATAATTTAATAAAATATTAAACATCAACTTTCATAAGTATTCAAAATACTGTAATAAATTATTATTAGTATAGTATTATTTGACGGTTTAGTCCTTAGAAGGAATAAAAGGATTTTAAAACAAGTCTATATTTCGATACACAATTAGGAAACTATCTAGTGACCGAGATACTCCTCTGATCAAGGTTTTTGTTGACTACATGCTGTATTTTAAAGGTAACTGGTTTATCTAAAAGCTCTTGGTGTCAAGTGAATTTAAGAAAAACCCTTGCTAACACATGTTTTGGGTATTTATTAAATTGAATTTATTATAATTGTAACAGAGTAATTGGATAGTTAGTAAAAACCTCAAAAAGATCTTCAGCAATTTTATCGGTAAAAACTTGCCATCAAGGGTAGAAAGCCAGCCATGATCCCCTTTTGTCTTCAAGGCTGAAGTCTCCATTTTAAAAATTTTCAAATTACCATTAAAAAATGCACTCACTCACGCTATCATCCCCTCGGAGTTTATTAATGTATCTGGTTCTTTGGACTCTTTTTCAAACGTATCGTAAAATAAAATTATGAGAAAATAATGCATTGAAAACTTAATCATGACTACATTATATCCAAGTAATGAGCTGCTAAAAAGGTAAAGAAAAAGTTTTGTTTGGAAAAAATTAAAAAGAGTAGATATATATAAAAAAAAATAATCAAATGTAAACATGACATAATATAGAATGGTCATTTAAAGAAAACAAGAAAGCATGTATTATTTTCAAACTATCCAATACAATAATATCACAAAGGTCTAACATATCTAATGTCTTTTAAAATATACTATTGATAAAATGAATAGGAGCAGCCAAACCATACAACATTAGGCTATGCTGATGACATACTTTCATTAATAAAAGATGTGACCAGATCATAACAAAAATGGATATGATAACAGGCAATTACATAATTATGATAAATATCATGTTTTACATAGCTGAAAAATATAGTAATAACGTAAAATAAAAAAAATTGCATTAAAAGTATGATGATACAAAGAAGTGCAGTAAGTACAAGGATAATATAGTGAAAACAAATCTGATAATGGTAAGATAAACAGTTTATAATAAATAAATAAAAATAAAATAAAAAACATGATAAATGAAAAATTAAATAGGACAGAAGGAATAAGAATAAAACATAAATAAAACAAATATTTACCACTTACCAAACATAAATTTGTTTCATTAGAAATCAGGAGTAAAAATGATAATTAACATAAACGTGATTTTCCGAGATGTGTCAATTTCAGTTATTTAGACAAAACTGCTATTTCTATATAAAAGCAATTACTCTATAAGATTTTCACAAGTATAATTCAATTCAGAGTTACTTCTAATATACAGGGTGTCCCGAATTTAAATCGCAAAACTTTAGGAACTTATAGGGGACCGAAAAACTAAGACAAAAAGTCCTTTGGAGATTTGCTCGTTTTTGCTTAGTTTTAGAGAAAATCGCAAAAAAAAGAAACAAAACAAAAATGTTACAGGTAGCAATTATCACCTTTCAAAGTTTGTCAGGCTAGGCAATGAGATATGTAAACACTTAATGTTATCCTTTACATTCTTTTATTTGTTTACATTTTGGCTTCCTTCTAGGATTATAATTCCTAAATCAGTCTTTAGTCAGTTACTCAGATATTTTTGTGTGAAAAGCATCAGCCACAATGCTGCATACTTATTCTAATGTTGAATACGCTGATATGATTTTTGTGGATGGTTTCTGTAACGGTAATGCTTTAGAAGCGGTGCGGGAGTATGCGCGCCGATTTCCAAATAGAAGATTGCCTAATCGACGAGTCTTTTCGTTAACTTTTAATAGACTACGAGAGACTGGGTCATTCTTAATACGTAATGAAGGCGACCAATTCCAGGCAGCAATAAGAGCAGATTATCGGAGAAGAAATTGTGTCCAACGCCACTTCGATAACAATCCTGAGACTAGCATCTGCTGCATTAGCAATATCGCGGCAAGCAATATGGCGAGCTTTGAAAGGTAATAATCGCTACCCATACCATCTTCAAAAAGTTCAGAATTTATTACCTCAAGATTATGTCAAGAGATTGAATTTTAGTAACTGGTTTCTTGACAAAATTCGCGATGATAATTTATTTCCATTAAAAATTATATGGACTGATGAAGCTACCTTTACAAGCGGAAGAATTGTTAATCAAAGAAATTATCATGTGTGAGCTCTTGAAAATCCCAGAGTTATTAGAGAGAATAGGTTTCAGCATGAATTTGCTGTTAACGTTTGGCTTGGAATTTGGAACGGATTACTGGTGGGACCATATTTTTTACCTGGAAGATTGAATGGTATCACATTTACACATTTTTTGGAGAACGACTTTTCTAATTATTTAGATGACATTCCCTTACAGCAACGGATTGAAATGTGGTTCCAACTCGATGGATGTCCAGCTCATTATAGCAGTGTTGCTCGAGCTCGGCTGGATATAAATTATCCACAACGATGGATTGGACGTGGAGGAGTAGTACCTTGGCCACCCAGATCACCTAATATGACACCCATGGATTTCTTCGTATGGGGAACCTTGAAGCCGAAAGTTTATTCAGTGTCAATCAACTCAAGAGAGCAATTAAGAGAGCGAATCATAGATGCAGTGCACCAAATATCATCAGAACAATGTTTAGCTGCAATTTATCAAGTGAATGCTAGATGTAATGCTTGCATTGGTGCAAGAGGACAACATTTTGAGCAATATTTACATTAAAAAGAACATAACATTAATATAAATGTAAATAAATAAGTATAAAAATGAAAACTTGTTTTGTTTCTTTTTTTGCGATTTTCTCTAAAACTAAGCAAAAACAAGCAAATCTCTAAAAGACTTTTTGTCTTAGTTTTTCGGTCCCCTATAAGTTCCTGAAGTTTTGCCATTTAAATTCAGGACACCCTGTATATATATATATATATATATATACAGTCGAAATCGAATATTACAACAGTGGTTATAGCGACAAACCGGCAATAGCGACGAAAGAAGATTGGTTTCCTACAAATACCCACACAAAACATATTGCTTATAACAACGGCGTTATAACGACAAAATTGGCTAAAACGACAGAAAAATGAACGAAATTTGGGTGTTTGATATTGGTTATAGCGACGGGAAATCTACTTTCTAAGTAACATCGGCATTCCGAGTACTTCAAAAAATGTGTTCAAGTAACTTCATTCCCCTCCTTAAAATTTATTTTTCCTAGAAAGAGTTAGCCTAAAGTGGGGATGGTGTTACACAATGTACCTCAGTGTTTTGTGAATTTTACTTGTGTTCGGATGTAAACATGTCTAAAACTAAACCGAAATGTTTAACAATTGAAGAAAAGGCGAATATCATTAGGCGCTTAGAAGCCGGTGAATCAAACGTGAAAGTGAGTTCTGAATGCAGCTTACCCCATACTACCGTATCTACAATCTGGCAGAACCGTCAAAAAATTAAAACCGCATTTGAGAAAGACAATTTGAATCCCAAAAAGCTGAGGTCATCTAAATCAAAAGAATTGGATGAAGCAATTTTAAAGTGGTTCAAATTTCAAAGAGGCAAAGACGTCCCGATTAATGGTCCAATTTTAGTTGAAAAAGCTAGAGAGTTTGACAAGTTGTTAAAATTAGATTTCCTCCCTGACGCGTCATGGATTCAAGGATTCACAAAAAGGCATGGTATCGTTTTTGGGAAAATTAGCGGTGAATCAAGAGCAGCTTCTGCATCTGACAAAGGAGGTTGGTTGAAAACAGTTTGGCCCAAAATTTGGAAAAACTATGCAGATAGTGAGATATTCAATGCAGATGAAACTGGACTTTTTTTTAAACTTACACCCGACAAGACATTTAAGTACAAAGGTAAGATAATTATCCTGGCTCAGTTGTTCTTTAGATTTCTTTTAAATTTGTGTATCTTATCATTATTGTTTGTTTTTTTTTTCAATTTCAGGTGAAAAATGTTCCGGGGGCAAATTATCCAAAGAAAGGATTTTGGTAATGGTAGCAGCTAATATGACAGGGACCATCAAAAAGAAATTACTGGTAATAGGGAAATCAAAAAACCCTCGTTGCTTTAAAGGGGTGAAACGTCTACCTGTAGATTACGATAACAACAAGAAGGCGTGGATGACATCAGTAATTTTTGAAAAGTTTTTATACCAATGGGATGCAGAGCTCAGAACGAAAAAAAGTAGAATTCTATTATTGGTGGATAATTGCCCTGCTCACCCAGATGTGAAGTCGCTGACCAACATAAAATTAGCCTTTCTCCCGGCTAACACAACTTCCATTTTACAACCTATGGATCAGGGTGTGATAAAGTCACTCAAGGTAAAATTCCGAAGATTGTTCGTTCTGAAAAGGATAAAAAACATTGATGCCAATAACGACCCAGGAAAAATAAATTTATTGGATGCTATAAACATGATTTCCAAATCTTGGGATGACGTTTCTGGAAATACCATCGCCAATTATTTTCGTCATGGAGGGTTTTTATGTGGAGAAACCGATACAAGTGATCCGCCTCAAGAAACCGAACAGGACTGGATTTCAAACTTGGAGCTCCTGGTGCTACTTAGGATAAACAATTTTGATCAGTTTGTAACAATAGACGATGATATCGAAACCTCTTCACCCATGTCGGACGAAAACATTATTATTTTTCCAGGAGTTCAACTGACCTAATAGAAAAAGCTTCTAAGGCCATTAATACACTGGAAGAGATAATTGACAATGAATACTATAAAAAATATTCAAAACAATAAAAAATTTCTGACTTTTTTCACATTAATACATAAATCTTTGTAAATTATCAATAATTATGTACATGCTCACTAAATTTAAATTGTAATACTTATAAAACCATAAATAAAATTGAGTTAAATACAATTTTGAGTTTTCTTTTTATCCATTTACTGTATCATAAGGGGGAGAAAAAATCATTGCTTATTACGACCATCGGCTATATAGACCTATATTTACTGGTCCATTGAAGGTCGTTATAAACGATTTTGACTGTATATATAACATTTCACTGATGTACTTTTAGTATATATCATGCTTTAGATCTATTCTTCTATAAAGCATCCATCTTGTTATTGAACAGACGCTCTCTTAGCTTGAACTGTTCTCCTATCAATGCCATCCACATTGTTTTAAATTTCCACCCGCCAATTTTGAATTCAAAAGTTTATAAATTCAAAATATCACAACAATATGTTATATACATATATATATACATATATATAGGCGTGGATAGGAGAACAGTTCAAGATAAGAGAGCATCTGTTCAATAACAAGATGGATGCTTTATAGAAGAATAAATATAAAGCAAGATAACATACTAAAAGTAAATCAGTGAAATGTTATAATTTGTTTAAAATTTGTATTGAACCAGAAGAGTTAAATATATAAGAAGATAAAATTAGATATTGGCCTTGCCACGTGGAAGAAATGGGATAATAAATAGTTTGTTTGTTTTTTTTTAAACTGGTAAAATAGAATCAATATAAGTATTGTTAATTTAATTTAAATATATAAAAATTGTAAATTTTAATTTTAAATGAACTATGTCTTTAACCAAATGTCTGACTATATTAGCAAGAACCTTTCCTTCAGATATAAAAATATAAAGAATAGAATATTAAAAATTGATTAAATTAAAATAATTAAAACACAAATAAAATCATACCTATATAAATATAGATATATGTATATATGTAAAACACCTGAATCCAAATAAAACTAAGGCTATCCTCATAGGTTCAAAATCCATCCTTAATGCACTTCCCTACTATCTATTGCTTTACCTCAATAGCCTTCCCAATTATTTTTTAAAACTCTATTAAAAACTTAGGAGTTATCCTTGAGCAACACCTACTCTGGAACAACCATATCGCCCAAATTTTCAAAAAATCCATCATAATCCTTAAACAACTCTATAGATTTTGAGATTCCTTTCCCCAGAAAACCCATCAACCTCTAGAGTCCTCTCTTATTTTCCCTTGGTTTGATTACAGTCGCTTGGTTTATGGCCGTTATTCTGAGCTTGGGTGGATTTTTCCTGAATTCCAATGGCAATACTTTCCTATTACATTCTCTAAAAACCTTCCTATATTCTAGACCTATTAACCCAGCATTCTTCTATCCACCTGCTAAACACCAGATCCTAACCCTTTAATCTGTATATCTGCTTACATAAAACTTCTTCCTTTCAAAAATCATTCATCACTCGTGCTACCTCCTTCTGGAATTCCTTACCCCCTCCTATTCATAAAGCTACTTCCCTTACTTCCTTTAAAAATAATTTATTTTTACACCTTTTAGACAATCAATTTTCTGCAAATATGTAAATATTTAGAATTATTTTAACTTTTCATATACAATTGTATTATTATTATTTTTTTATTTTTTCCTGTAGTCAAATATATGTCATGATCACTGAATTTACATTTCTTCATACAGGTGTTGATATATTTTCATTTCTTAATTAGAGTAACAAACGTTTCTTTAAGTACCATTTCTTTAATGGTGAAAATAGTATAACTAGTTAAAGCCAGTTATTCAGAATGATGTTTGAAGCATTAGAGAGAACTCAAGATGTAGAAGTGAAATTATGGTACCGTTCTGCAAGCCGGTCACCACGAAACCTACCTGACCAGGGCTACACCGACCAGTTTGATCCTTACTCCTTACTCTTCACTTCGAGTTTACATTATGGTACATAATTTTAATATGAGAAGGTAAACAGAAGTTAATATTACCTTGAATAGGGATTTAGAGTTTCTCCGTAAATGAAAGAGAATGAACTTCTCCCTCGTAAAGTATTGACTTTTTATATCTATTACCTTTGTTACTTTTTTTTAGTTTTAGTTTTATTTTTTATTTTGCAATAGAATATTACCCCTCATAATATATATAACACAGATATAAATACACATACATATGCCTTAAGTAACAAAATATAATAATAAATAAAATAATGATTAAGGAGATATAATACCTGTCTGAAAGGATATTCGGTGTCTGTATTATATTGATTAATAGGTACTCCTCCTTCCAAAAATATTATAGAACTTTCAGCTGCATCTGGTGCTAATCTCTTTAGTGCAGCTAATAATCGTTTCCTATTTTCTACAAATAATGTCACAGGCACATCAAATGTATTGTTTCCCAAGCCAAATGTTGGCACACTATGAAAGAAATCAAAATTGAATCAAACATGCACATATTTTGTCATCTATGGAGTACATATAATTAACAATAAAAGCATATGATCAAAATGACTTCCATGGGTTGATAATTATAATCTATCTGCTCTATTTCAGTGGTTCTTGCACAGTATAATCACAGAAAAAAGAAGCTCTACTTTCAAACCTAAGAGGGTAACAATATATTAACTAAAGAAACAGCCAGACCAGAACATTGGGGACAAATAATCCAGAAAGAAGAAAATGTTCTTTGAAAAACTACAAATTGATGATTTCATTGAAAAACAAATACCTTAAAAGATTCAAAAAGAAAAATAACAAAGGCTGGCAAAGATTTAATCTAAAAACAAATTTACTAGGGCCTTTTAGATTTACGGAATAGTTAGATTATTTGGTAGCTGCATAAGGAAAAAACATTACTTAATGTCAGAGTCAAAAATAGTGGTCATTCAATACTATGGAGTGGAAACTCTTCTGCTTATTGACAGAATTTTGAAAGCAGGATCAGTGAAAATTTTGCAGCTTAACCAGAATGCAAGTGCCAAAAAGAATGGTAATCATGAATTATTAAATCTTCCATCAGTGGTCATAAAAGTTAAAGAATAGTCAGCATTCAACGAGATAAGACAGCTGCCAGTATACCAATACGACTATTACAAACAAATTTTTTGAAACTAGGAAGAACATTTCCATCTTTAAATTAATTATGTACAGTTTGTTGATACTTTTAATTTAAAATTCTTTCAATACTAATGACAATTGCAAAATAATCAATTCATATTGTAATATTACTAATTTGGGTGAGAAATGATTTTCTTGTTAAAATTAATAATATTATATATATATATAAAAAGTATATATAATATTAAATATATTATATATCTTACTGTAAAAAAATTGGGTGAAACTAGATCAAAAATGAAGGAAAATGCCGCAGACCTTACCTTTGTATTCCAATCCGCTGCAGATATACAATAATTCAAAGACTTTTTTGAAGAAACAATGTTTTTTACCAGAAAAAATTTATTGTTTAATTGAAAATAAAGAAAAAAGGTCAATAAGGGATCTCATCTGTCCCATGAAATTCATCTCAAATTGGTATTCCTCAATATCATCTGCATTCAGAAGCCAACGGAAAAATTGAGGTCTATGCTCATTACCACTGGGTTTTAAACCTTACATTGAAAATCTAATGAAATAAATCCTAAATAATAATATTAAATAAATAAATATAACAAATTCCTTTGATCTGGTGTTGCTTTAAAATCCCTTATTGATACCTTTCCTTAATTTTCAATTAAACAAAAAATTTTGTCCTTGTTTTTTATTCCAATTAAGTGTTTATTATGTTCATAATGCATATTTCCATTAGGCGATTATCACAATGTCTTATTTACACAAGAAACTGATTTGTATGCCAAATGAAAACGTCATGTTTTTACAGTTTTAAAAGTAAATTTCTTCATAAAATCAATACGGAATCAATAATTTGATCATACCATATGAAAGCTGGTTAAATTTGTGTTTTTGTGAGATTCGCTGTTCTGTGGATAGTTTTTTCAAAAAATGGTGAGCGTTTAAGTATTATAAGACACTGTAACGTTTATATATAAAGTGAAGATCAAGTTGTTCTTTAGGTCCCAACTTTGTAAAATTCAAGGTTTACGTGTACTACACTCTTATAGGAAATTTAATGCTCAATCCAAAAATGTCAAAATTTGAAAACTCTTCAAACAAAGTAGAGATATTATAGCTTTTAAAACGTGGTTTCTTCAAAAAATCTTAGAATTATCATATATCTGCAACAATAAGGTCTGCAGCATTTTTGATTGAGTTTCACCCAAATTTTACACACTATTTTATATATATATATATATATATATATATATATATATATATATATATATATATATATATATATATATATATATATATTTATATAATTATAATATTCGTAAATAAATAAGCTAAAAAATAATACAAATAAAAATAAATAGTATATTGCTTAATTAAAGAAAGTTGTAAACAGATTCAAACTAATATCTCGTTTTGATGTTCCAAGTAACTAAAAGAATAACTGACATATCTGAATTGACACATTGGAAATAATATAATAACTAACATAATCAATGATTATCTATTGTCTAAGACAGATACGAATATTCTAATAAAGATAGACTAAAAAATATACATAAAATAGTAATCCACCAACCTATTAGGAAACTCCATCACTGGCAGTTAGAGATAGTAATACTAAATTATATCTTTATACTTATACTAAGGAATATTAAAGCCGGCACCAACAATCAACAGTTTTAACAAGTTCACATAACAAGAAAAAATTCATTAGATAAACACGATTGAGACTACATCAAAAAAGGCGTTTGATAACAATACGTTCCTGAGCAATAGTAAACACTAGAGATGGGCATAATCGAATGACGATTATCACATCATTCGATTATTGTAATCATCGATTAATCGATTGTGGTCTGTGAGAACGAGTGATCATTCGAACTGAAGACAGCGCTTTTTTCTCTCTTGTAGGTCATTTCCTGAACTAACGAATCGTCAGAATGATACTTTACAAATAACGGTTACAAAATTAGAACGGCTACCACAAATCATTCGATTATCAGTCCGAGTGATCATTCATATTTCGAACTGAGTTCGAATGATCTTTCGATTATAAGTTCGAGTGATCGCTCGTATTGACTTCGAATGATCTTTCGATTATGAGTTTGAATGATCACTCGGTCTGACTTCGATTATCATTCGATTACGAGTTTGAATTATCGCTCGTACTGACTTTGGATGGTTATTCGATTATTACTCCGAGTGATCATTCATATTTCGGACTCAGTTCGAATGATGACCTTGAATTGATATATATTCGACGTTTAGTCCCTTAATATCTAAACCTTTTCTGCCGCCATCTTTCTTAGTTCATTCTGTGGTTCTTGCTTTTTTTTTTTTATTGTTTCTTAGTGGCTTATTTTTCTACTAGGAGTTTTTGAGTTATTAATTGCTTTTTGTAACTGTATTGCTTTGTGTTACCTTATTTATTTTAGTATGTATTAAATTATTTTAGTGATTATGAATTAGTTTTGTGAATGAAGACCTCTCTGAAACATATAAAAAGATTTCTTCAAGAAATTTTAGTGTGTGACTTTTTAAAATCTTTTCATCATATAAAATAAGTTCACATCTAATTGGTGCAATTTATAAAAATGACAAAGACCTTTTACATCAAACAACATTTATTAGCAGGCCTAAAATATGTGTGACTGCTTTATGTAAATAACTAATAATGTAAATAGAAGTTACTAAATGAAGATGAATGTGCAATAATTGAGTATTTTTACTATTGGTGTGATATATCTAAGATGTAGGTTGTTGGTCGGGGTATGCAGTCCAGAACAAAGCAGTTAAAATTAAATTTTAATTTATAATGCCAACGTTTCGAATTGCATTGCAGGTCTTCATCAGGGCTAGAATAAAAGAAAACTACAATATACTTTTTTGTTTGTTTTCATTTATTCTAGCCCTGATGAAGACTTTCAATGCAAGTTGAAACGTTGGCATTATAAATTGAAATTTAATTTTAACTACTTTGTTCTTGACTGCATACCCCAACCATCAATCTACTTAACATGTTTTTTTGTATAATCTATAAAAGTGCTGATGTTTTATATTTTGTGTATGTTTTTAGAACTGCTGAATGTTGAACATATGAAACTGTTCTCTTAATATATAAAATTCCTATGGAAGTGTCCCAATTAATCAATTGTAATATGTTTTTAATATATAATGTAACTTTGGTAGAATATATTATCATCATTATGAATTTTATATTGTGTATCCTTATTTATAGTTAATTGTCTAGTATGTATACTTTACTTTGTTAAATAAAAAACTGAAAAATTAGTGTGTTTCTTTCTATAAAAAAAAAACTCCCATTTTTAATATTTGTTTAATGAATTTTATGTTTCATAATTTACAGATATTAAACACTTAATTACTGTGTAATCTGTACTTAAATTGAGCCTTAAGTTACAAATTTTGGACAAAAAAATGAGGTAACAAATGGTTTATCTTCCTTAATTATTGTGCATAAAACTTCCCATAATTGGTGTCATTTATTAGCAAGGCTAAAGAAAATAATCCATTTTCCATTCTTACTATTCCTTTCATCGCTAACTTCTCAAGTGTTGGAAAACTAAATAAAAAAAACTTGTAGGATTTCTAGTTTTTGTAATACCACAGATAATCCATGCAGAATCATTAAGAGATGACTTCTGATTGATAAAAATGAATCAGGGAATCATTGCAATTAGATTTCTATGATGAAAAGTAGTATGGTAAGGACAAAATTGGAAAGAGAAGATAAGAAGAATTTTTTTTTTTTTTTTATAATAAAAAGGAAGAAGAATATTTATTTAAAAAAGGAAAAGTGTAATTCATATCTCTCCCTATAACAAGGTTTTTTTTTTTTTTTTTTTTTTTTTTTTTTTTTTTTTTTTTTTTTTTTTTTTTTTTTTTTTTTTTTTTTTTTTTTTTTTTTTTTTTTTTGGCTCCTACAAATAATCGATTATGAAATCATTCGATTATCTCAATCACTCGAAACAGGATCATTCGATTATGAAAATCATCGATTATGCCCATCCCTAGTAAACACATAGAGTAATAAACAAGTAGAGGGGGGCTTACTTCCCCATCGCTGAGGCCGTAACTGACTAGACGCAGCCATTTTGAATCGCACTATATGGTCAGCATAGTAGCCGTTTTTTCAGTTCAAATTTTGGTTTCTTAGGCTTTATTTTGGGATTTTATTATATATAATGCGTTATTATTACATTTAATAATAAGAAAATACCCTAGCTGAAATGGAATGCAAGTCGCCAGTTGTGGCAAAGTGGCCGTGGCCGGTTGGTGTTTTGTCCCCACCCCTCACTGAAGAAAATACAGCAAGTGCCTCTTTATATGTCTTTTAATTCCATAGTAAATAACTCTTCGCTGCCAACTAAATATGCCAGAGTTCATAATTCAGTGAATCCACAAATAATGTTTAGTGCGTATTACTTTTTTTTTTTTTTAATTAATATTTTACATATCTAATTATATTATACATATCCAAGTCCATTTGACCATTGCAAATTCAACTGTAACCTTTCACAAGCTATTGAGAACATTTTATATGCTTTGATTGGGTATTTGTTGACTGAGAAGTTATTAAAGATGTAAGTTGTTGGGATATGCAGTCATAGATACACAGCAATTAAAAATAAAATAAAATTTATAATACCGACGTTTCGACTTGCATTGGCTGCATCAGGGTTTCAGCGAGAGTGACAATCGGAAAGTGAGTTTTCGTAACTCCTTTTCTCTTCTATTTTGATACTTTTAATGAATCTTTCCATTCAGCAGAGATCTTCTCTTTTTTCCCAAAGGCTAGACACCAGAGAGCGAATTTAATTTCTTAAAGTATCCCGGCCTACCTTCAAAAACTGAGCTGTGATTCCATCTGGACCAGGACCTTAATCGATTTTCAGGTTTTGGAGAATGGTGTCAATATCAAGTTCATCAGGAGGGATTATTTCATCCATGTTATCATCTTCATCGAGACCTCTTCCATTTGCTTATTATCTCTTTCTCTGTTACCAGGAGCTGACCATCTTCGTTTTTGACCGCATAACTGCCTTGGAAGCCTCTTCGGATTTCTTTCACTTCATTGAAAAACTTCCGCACTTCATTGTCTTTACTAGACATCTCAATGCCTTTAATCTTCCTTTTAAGGTGTGGTGATATATTTTCCTTTGGTATTTTATTGTTACTACCTACCTTTTTGTAATATCATTGTCATATGTGTATTATCATTGTTAACTAATATAGTGATATTACTTAACCTTGTTACCTTGTTATACTAGTTTATCACGTTTATCTATTATTCAGTTGGTGTTTCATTTAATCTTATTCAAGACTACTATACTGGTGACCCCGAGAAGAACAGTTAAAACCTTCTGTTGGTGAGAACATTTTTGTCTATTATTTTAATATGAGTACACCGACAGCTGTTCCTTCAGAGGCATTACCCCCTTTTTGGGCTCCGGACCCAACTCAATGGTTCAATGGGCTTGAGGCCCAGTTCGAACTCGCCCACGTGGCAGTAGAAAAAACTAAATATAATCATCTATTATCAGCACTGGACGGCAACATGCTAACCGTAGTTGCCGAATTATTAAGCTGTTAAATATAATGCTATAATGTTATATATAAGCTGCTAAATATAATGCTAAGATGTTAAATATAATAATCTATTATCAGCACTGGACGGCAACATGCTACCGTAGTTGCCGATGTTATTAAGCGAGACCCCCCTCCGTCTTATAACGAACTTAAAAAAGCCATAGTCTCCCGTTGCAGCGATTCTGAAGAGCAACACTTGCGAAAACTGTTATCCGGCCTCGAGTTAGAAGATTTAAAACCTTCTATATTACTAAGGAATGTGAAATCTTTAGCCTCTCTTAATACCGGCGAGGATATTTCAAAGCAGCTATGGATCCAGAGGCTACCCGTAACTACACAATCCATACTACAGGTAAGGCATACCGCTACTCTTGATGAATTAGCTACAGCCGCGGATAAAATTTTAGATGTATCTCAACCTCAGCCATCTATATCCAATGTAGAGCTACAAAATCAAAGCCACCCTATTTACACAGAAATCGGGGCATTAACACAAGAAATTCGAAACCTCAATAGATACCACCGCTTTCGCTCCTCTTCTAGACCTCGCCGGCGTTCTCCTCCCTTACGGCAGAGACCGGTGGAGGACGGATTTTGTTGGTATCATTCCTCTTTCGGAGACAGGGCACGGAGATGTGTAGCTCTCTGCAAGTGTATTCCAAAAAACTAAACAGCCAGGGGTCAGTGGCGACCTGTTCCTTCCACGGCACCAATTGTCGCCTTTTCTTAACTGATACGCAAACCAAACTTCGTTTTCTCAATAGTTATTTAAACGAATTATGAAATCTAAACAGGAAAACCATCAGGAACAACTGACCTATCCAGACTCAAGATTCTTTTTGAATAAATAGACTAGTAGCCTCTTACAGATCGTTCTTCGTCCATTTCAGTCATATACGATGTAACCCTGTAATTCTGTACATTTTAGTATACGCTTTTTGTTAAAAAGCATTTATTTATCTACCTTATGTATCTGGCGCTCGAAATAGGGATCATCAGAAGTTCTCCAGGAATCAGTCCATTTGACTTTTTCGTGCCCTCTCACACCTGAAGAACTTTGGATTCAATCCTTTACTGGTGAAGCCCTGATACCGGAAGAAGATATGCTGGACCCCAAGACAGAATACAGAACAAGAAGAAATTCATCATCTTCATCGGACGAGAACCCGGAGGAACTACGCGATCAATTTCCTGTGAGTACACTCCGTATATCTAATACCAAATTTTATTTAAAAACTTCCCAATTATTATCCAAAATGCCTATTTCCAAACCTATACCTTATGAAATATTGGAATATATTCCTAAGTATGATGGAAATAGTTATAAATTACCACAATTCATTAGCATACTTGAAACTTTATTAGCAACTTATTGCAATGAAGAAATTAGTGAACGTATTGACAATCATTGGCTTATTTTTATAGCCGCAATGAGTTATCTAGAAGGACCGGCAGAGGTAGTAGTTTATAAAAATAATTGTGAAAGCGTTACCGAATTAATCAATGCTCTGCATGAAAATTTTGCTGATTATAGAACTGTTCCGGACTTAATAGCAGAAGTAACAATCATGAAATCATGAAGCCGCGATCATCCTATTGAATTTTTAAATAAACTAGATGAAAAACGAACTATGATTATAACTCGATATAAATTAGATGGAATTAATGGCGATCTTTTAAACCAATTATTAATTCAATTAGACACGACCCTAGTCCGTACTTTTATACACGGTGTTCACCCTACTTTAGGATCCCGCTTAAAGGTACTACAAATTCGAAATTTGCATGAGGCGCGTTCCAAATTAATTAATGATTGCAGTATTACTATGGAACAATTAAAATATACCAATAGTACAGAGTTTATGAACAATCTTGATGTACCAACATTCAAATCTAATTTCCAAATTCCAAATTTTAAACCTAATGATAACCAACAGCAAGAACCTCGAATTCAGCATCGTGCGTTTCAGTCAAGGCCATTTTATAATTTTAATCAATATAGACCCCAATTCAAACAAAGATATAACCAGAGACCTCCTTTTCAACAAAATTTCCCTAAATGGAATTCTCAAAATACTGTCTCAATGAAAAGTGTACAACCACAATGCCAATTCTAATTAAATCCTCCCTACGAAGTGAATTACTTAGAACCCAATAACGAACACCAACAACAATATAATGGACACCACAAAACTGAAAATTTACAAACTCTACAAGAACAAATTTGTTTATTGGGCGAAAATGTGAATAAATTAACAAATATTTTAGAATACGTTAGTAATAAGAAAAAAATATTATTTCCGATGAATTTGACTATGGTCAATGCCCAATAGTGAGTCAGGAATTATAAAACCCCTTAAAATAGAAAATAAGATTTTTATTGATGAAAGCTTAGTAAATATAGAAAATGATAAAGCTTGGTGTGAAGTTTACGCCACAGAACTGATGACTATTCTTTCTCAGCCTATGGCCGTAAATAAAGTGGAATCTATCTACTCAGCAAGTCCAGCGACCTGTTGTCCCTCGGACTCTGCCGAGATAGTAAAGGAAATTCCAAAATTAATACGCACTAGCTATATTAATTCGAAAGAGAAAAATAATATCATAAATTTAGTTTCGCAATCTCCAGAAATAATGAAAAGAGATCAAAATAAATTAAGTAGTGCTAATTTATTAAAACATAAAATAATTACAAAAGATGAATTGCCTGTTTACAAACGAAATTGTCGCTACCCCAGATGTTTTCGAAAAGATGTCCAGATTGAAATGGACACAGATTTAGTTCCAACCGCGCTTAGTACAGAAAATGGTAACTCTGACTCACAAGGTCTTTTAGAAAGATCCCATTCAACACTTATCGAATTGTTGAATACTATACCGCTAAAAAATAAAAAAATATCTCTAGAAGGAAGCATGAGACTCGAAAACCTTAAAACAACTTACAAAAAAAAAAAAAAAAAAAACCCAAATATTTCAAGATTAAATACGACACATCAAAAAGGATATTCACTAGTTATAAAGGACCTATTAAAAACATTTTAAATTCTATCCCAATAGAATGAAACGCCCAAGAAAGAAAATTTAAGAATTTATCTGTTTTAGGATAAATTGTAGGACAAATATAGACACTAGATTTGAATTCTGTAAACTCAACATCATTTACTCAAGTATTTTCTCCTTTTCCGAAGATCATGTCATCTCTAATACCAATATTAAACTAATATCCAAACATACAGAAGTCTTATGGCAACTAGGCAGAATACAGTTTCCTTCATAAACTGTATTTCATATTTTGCCCAATTTCCTTTATCCTCTCCCACATATGAAACCTTTTTTATTTTATCATATCCTACTTACAAAAGGTTAATTAATTTGTTACTTCCCTTGTATTTCCTACCATGGTATTAAGATATGAGGAGTTGTTCACTGGTGATTGCATCTTAATTTTAATAATTTTTAAGAAAACTGTAACAAATCAATATTGGTCAAATTTATGACTCTGAAAATCAAACAGAAAATCTTAAAATCAAGTTTCTTATTGAAAGGAGGTTTCTTTGATTTCAGCAAGGCAATGAGAAAAAAAAAAGAAAAACACTCATTCCATTTCTTATACAAGCAAGAAAGATAAACGTTCCCTGAAAACTTATTAACAAGAAAGAACATCGCGAAAGAAATTTGGCGGAAGAATTGGTGGAATCATCCTACAAGAGGCGAGGACAGAGCGACACTGACTTCTCGTTACAAGACAGCTGTAGTAATTACTCTGAGTAAACAATAGGGATGTAAGCAATAGTTCTATTAATGCTTGTATCTGACCACTCACAATCAGTGTTTATTCTTTATTTGCTTTTTTTTTATATTATTAGTTATAAAACTATTTGTTTGTGTCAATTCATATGTTTATTTCTTTATGTTTATTTATATTTCTAATATATTTCTTTATAATATTTCTAGTGCAAATTCATATTATGTCAAAAAGATGTCAATAATGTTTTATTTTTATTTGTTTTTTTTTTTCTTACTTTCTTACTAAGTACTATTAATTATGTTTACAAAGTATGTTGATTATGTTTATTAAGATAACAAAACACTATTAATTATGTTTATTAAGTACTATTAATTATGTTTAATTTGTTTATTAAGTTAAATTATTATGTTTATTAACTATTACTTCTATTAAGGGCCAAAACCCCCTGTAATTGAAAAAAAAGTTTTTCAATAAACAGTAATTTTTTATTCATTCATTCATTCATTCATTCATTCAATTATAATTGTATAAAAAAAAATCATCAAAATTGATTCAGAATTGACGGAGTAATCGCGTAACATACAAAAAAAAAAAAAAAAAAATAGAATAAAAAAAATACAGACGAGTTGAGAACCTTCTCCTTTTTGAAGTCGGTTGATAATTCTAGAATAGATAATAAATGTAAAAAATGAACTTTTAGAAGATAAGGAATTATAAAGTTGTAAAACCCTAGTTATAAGTAATCCCCAACCTTTTGTAAAATACCCCTAGTAAATTAGTTCTTAATATTCAATATCAATAATAATTTTAAACATAAATATTTGTTGTACAACTTCATCATTATATTTATAGAGAAATGAAAACCTTTTCAATGTAACGCAAACTTATTGGGAAAGTAAAATTTTGTTGCCCTCAGATTAATTATGTAATTAAAATTATGTTAACTATTCTTTTGATGAAATTCATAAAGCCATATATAATAAAGCCTTATATATAAAGCCATATACCTCGATAGTATGATTTTCCAATATGGTACGTTTCTAACAGCTTTTCTTGCTCATCTCTTTCTAATACGTCGATTAGTTTTCTTTTATATCTTTTTATTTTTACGGTGGAGAATTTATTTATTATTAATACAATTTGTTGTATATGCCTTCAAATTCAGTCCTTACAGACTCGACGTTTGGTTCACAATTAACAACATACACGGTTTTTGGTTTTATTAGTTCGAGAAGTGTTTCTTCTAGGTTATTTTTCCAAGGGTATGGAGTTTCTAAATAAATTCTTGTCTCACCGAAGGGTTTAGTAATAATAGGTTTGGTTGAACTCCTTTGAATTAAAATTTGGAATTTTTCAACATTTATTGCTCTATCTTTTGGTACTATAAAAATTTGTTCATTGCTTGAATCTTGAGAATGTTGGGTTGGAGCTATACTTGATTGTTCATTTTGAGGGGGGAGGCAATTCTTGCAAAATTTCATCATAGTCTTCTGGGGTATTGGTGGCAATTCTACATAACTTGTTTCTTGTAAAATTTTGTCCAGGTCTTCATGTGGATCTATATCCATTTAATCAATTACATTTAATTCATAATCATTTTCTATATTAATTCTACTTAGAGCATCGGCTACAAAATTGGTTTTTCCGTTAGTATGTTTTATGTCAAACTGAAATTCACTTAATAAGAATATCCATTTCATGATTCTTGTATTATTATTGTTCTCCGTAAACAACCACTGTAATGGTTTATGATCCATGATTATTGTAAATTTTTGACCGTATAAATATGGCTTGAAATGTTTGCAAGCGTATACAATGGCAGGAAGGAGTTCCTTTTCTATAGTGGAATATCTTTGTTCAGTTGCGGAAAGAGTATGAGAGGCGAACGCTATAGTGTGATCCCTCCCTTCTGAAATTTGGGAAAGTACTGCTCCCAGTGCTGTATATTTATGCAATTTAAGTTGTTTAAAAGCGTTTTTGTATTTAGTAGGGTCTATATTACTTTCGTCTCGTAGCTGATTAGTTAAAGGTTTTGCTATCTGAGCATAATTTTTTTATAAATTTTCTATAATACCCTGTCATTCCTAGGAATTGTTTAATTTCTTTATTGGTTTTTGGTAAAGGAAATTTTTCTATCGTATTAATTTTTTGGGGTCGGTTTAAATTTCATCTTTTGTTAATATGTGTCCTAACAATTCAGTTTTCATAAATTTCTGGTATAAATTGGTTTATCGGTCTTTAATCTAATTTTATGTTTCATAATGTTTGTCGGCTTTAACTTTTCGTTTTCCGACTTAACAATTTCTGGATATTTCATCAAAATATCAAATAATTTTACTTTAGTATTCTTTTCTATGTGATCATGTCTTACTAACTGATATAATTTATTTTTATTATTAATTATATTCAATTCATTTCCATCAATTTTCATTATTTCACCATTTAATATTTTTATTTTTAATTTATTAAATTTAATTCCTTTTATATCTTTTGTAATATTAATTTTAGTTTCTAATGCTTCCATTGTATCCATTCCTAATAATAATTCATATTTTTGACTAAATTTAAATATCTTAAATCTAACTAAAAATTCATCTCTCAACCCTAGCTTAGAAGCAAGATCAATTAGCACTGAGCCATTTCCTCTCTCACTTCCTATGGCGGTGATGACTATGAACTCTTTCGATTTAATTTCAGTTCCTACGGGTACGGAACGGGGGTTTATATAATAAATTTCGGATCCGGTATCCACTAACCAATGGTCGCCAGTATTGTCTTGAAATGAAGGAGAGTCATGTAAAAGATTTAGATGGTATACTGGGCATTGTCTGGTGGTTCCGTTTTTTGTTCTCCTACTCCTAAAAAAATTTCAAATTTCGTTTCTAATTCCGCCAATCTTGTTTTTAATTCTTGATTTTCCTCTTCGAGGTGATGGAAGTTGTTACTTTTTACTGTTCTCATGGAAACAGTGTTTTGTGAATTTGGATTTTGATGTTGGGGTTGGTTATAAGTTGGGGATGATTATAAGTTTGTTGTTGTTGATTATTAAAATTAAAATTTGCTGGGTTATATGGGTTTCTTATTTGGTTACTGTTTCAGCCGTTCATTTTATGATTTAAAACTTTAATTCTCAATTTCATTTTTGCAAAAATAATTTATTTAAAAGGTTAATAACAAAATATTGTTATATTTTATATTAAAAGTTTATAACAGCTGTTTGTTTTCATATGATTTAATCAAGTGTTGGAAGTGGTATTAAGTCTGTCAGTTGGCCGGTTGTTGATGGCCACAGAGCGTCATGTTAAACGCATGATGTTTTTTTTGATAATTGTGAGTTTGTAGTTATGTCTCGTGCCAGAACATTTTTCATTTTTAGTCATTAATCGTAATTATTGCGATTAAATTCCGAAAGATATACCAAACTTTCGGTTATCGGCAATTGGGAGGCCGTAAAGCTCCTATTTTGTTTTTTTTTATCTCAACTCTGGACTTTTATTTTATTTTCATTTAAGTTAGCTTCATTGTAAAGATAACTATTGGTTTAGAAATATTTATATTTTGTAATTTTTGTCGTAAAGATAAATATTGGTGTTAAATATGTTTATATATTAGCAGTTGATTTTTATTTTTATGTTTTTGTTAAAATTAGAGTTCTTTTTGTTTTATTGTTTTTCTTTTTTTGAACATTGCGACAGATATATATTTTTTTTAAATATATAAACTTAAAATGTAAATGAAATTGAGAATGATATGTGAGAAAAATTAAATTAATTTGATTACAAATGTGTATTAATAAATAAGTGTTTTTAAAAAAAGGAATTCAAAATTTATTATATTATAGGATTTGTTATATTGACTAATTATTGGTCAAGCTAAATTTGAAGCCAGCGTTCCAGAGTTGGTACGCCAGGGAAAAAAGCTGCTCAAGGGTGCAATTATTGTTATCCTTACGGTGCCCTAACAAATTTTGGTCCTCCGGTATGCCGGATGCCTTTTTTTGAAACTTTTATAAAATTTATCAAATTATCTAACATAAAATTTCATTCAGCGCTACATATTTCAAATTCACTTCCATTTTTTTTTTTTTTGTTAATCGGACACGAATTCTCCTGAAATAATTACTAGTCGTGATATATCCTTAGTGGTTTCTCTTTTCGTAAATTTTTATTTTAATTATCATTACTATGGCTTCCAAGGTAGATAGCAAAGCGGAGGCGCTTGAAGAACAAATTGAAGAAATCAAAGACTTCAGACATCATGGCTACCCAATCCATAGGCTAATCACTTGTTTCAAATCCCACTAAAATAAATTTGCTTAAAGCTAAATTGTTTTGAATTGATTCAACATGGGATAAATTTCTATCTATTGCCATGAAAGCAAAACGCGCAACAGTTCAGTTGGAGAAAACGACAGAAGCAGAATATATTGCAGACCTGATTTCTAAAACAAGGAATGCATTTTATGAGGCACTGGCCTCCGAAACTCCTTTAAGGAAGGATCAAATTCATCTTTAGTCAACAATTCCGTAGCCGATGCACGTGACAATGCTGTTTTTAAATTGCCACCAATCTCGCAACCAATCTTTAATGGTGACATTTCCCATTGGGTATCTTATAAAGACATTTTTATGTCATTAATTCATGGTAATAATAACTTATCACCAATTCAAAAATTTCATTACTAAAAAGGCTCTCTGAAAGGCTTAGCTCTTCAGTCATTAGCAGCAATACCAATTACAGCAGAATCATATCAACAAGCATGGGACGTTTTATGCAAGAAGTATGACAATAAACGTGTACGGGCTGCTTATTATCTTAATAATATTTTTTCTTACAAACCGATGTCAAAGATTACGCTTTCTGCACTTGAGCAATTTTCCAACATTGTATTGGAAAGTTCCTTAGCCTTTAAAAATCTAGGCTTAGAAGATCCAGCAGGCTTTATTCTTATATCATATGCTTTCAGGTTATTGGACCCCAAAACTAAGGAAGATTTGAGTCGGAAATAGGAGGAAAAGAACTTGTCTTTAAAGAATTTGTAAATTTCATTCGCAAACAGTGCATTTCATAAACAACTCAAAAAAGAATTTTGTATGAAGGAGTTAAAGGAGTTCCACAAGGCAACAGAGGTGTGCATAAAATTAGCTCAAGATCACTTTTACCATAAGGAGCTTGTTTTGATCACTAATAGAGAAGGCGACAAAACGCAATTATCATCCGTCGCACCGTTCTTGGATTCCCTTGGGGTTCTGAGGGTGGGCGGGAGTTTACAAAATAGCCCCGTGACTTACGAGGCTAAACATCCAATTATTTTACATCCTAAATCTCATTTTACAACCAGGCTGGTGGATCATTTTCAAAAATGCTATTTACATGCTGGACCTCAATTACTTCATTCACTAATTAGAAGACAGTACCGGATACCACGGCAAGAAAAGTTATACGGTCAACATCAATGCGTCACCTGCTATCGATTACGTGTAACTAACTTTACTCCATTTATGAGCACATTACCAGTTTCTCGTTTTGAGCAAGGTCAGGCGTTCCTCAATGTAGGAATTGACTTCGCCGGATCTTTTCTTATTAAGGAATCTTCCAGAAGAAAGGCACCTTCAACTAAGGCCTATGTATGCTTGTACGTTTGCATGAGCACTAAAGCTGTCCATCTTGAATTAGTATCACAACTTACCCCTGATGCTTTCATAGCCTGCCTGGAGAGGTTTGTGGCCCGAAGAGGAGTACCTACTCGAATTTTCCCAGATAACGCAACTAATTTCGTGGGTGCTGATAGAAGATTAAAAGAGGTATGGAATCATTTCCGAGACCCCGCAACTCAAGAGCGTATAACTGAACAGTGCAACATGAAACAGATAGAATGGAGCTTTATCCCTCCAGCCTCCCCTCACTTTGTAGGTCTGTGGGAAACGGGGGTCAAGTCAATGAAAGCAGATTTAGTATGAGTATTAGTTGAGCGCTGCCTTACGTTTAAGGAGTTATATACCATTATTGCCAACATAGAGGCCATCTTAAACTCTAGGCCATTGTGCCCACTTTCTACATCCGTAGATGACATCGATCTTCTAACACCTGGTCATTTCCTGATTGGTGGTCCGCTGGTTGCCACACAAGAATTGGATCTCACCGACGTTACGGAACAGATAACTCGTTGGCAGTTAGTGAAAAGGTCAATTCAGGACATATGGCAGAGATGGTGATTAGAGTACTTAAAGAGTCACACACACACACACACGCACGCACGCACGCACGCACGCACGCACGCACGCACGCACACACACACACACACACACGCGCGCACGCACGCACGCACGCACGCACGCACACGCGCACGCACACGCGCACGCACACGCGCACGCACACACACACACACACACACACACACACACACACACACACACACACACACACACACGCACGCACGCACGCACGCACGCACGCACGCACACGCACACGCGCACGCGCACACACACACACACACACACACACACACACACACACACACACACACACACACACACACACACACACAAACACGCACACGCACACGCACACGCACACGCACACGCACACGCACACGCACACGCACACGCACACACACACACACGCGCACGCGCGCACGCACGCACGCACACACACACACACACACACACACACACACAGACACACATGCGCGCGCACACACGCACACACAGACACACATGCGCGCGCACACACGCAAACACGCACACACGCACACAAGCACACAAGCACACAAGCACCCAAGCAAACAAGCACACGCGCACACGCCCACACGCACACACGCACACACGCACACAAGCACACAAGCACACAAAAACACACTAAGAAAGTCACTGTAGGAACTTTGGTATTGATCAGAGATCCCGGAATATCTCCCCGTTGTTGGCCAGCAGCAAGAATTATTGAAACTTACCCTGGTAAAGATGGTGTTGTAAGGATAGTAAAATTGAAAACCCCAACAGGAGAATACGTGCGTCCAGTTGCTCAGCTAGTACCTTTGTTACCCTCTTAAGAGGTGTGACCTATTTGAAATTTTATTACTTAAAATTTGGTGGACGGTATGTTTCAGCCATTCATTTTATGATTTAAAACTTTAATCCTCAATTTCATTTTTGAAAAATAATTTATTTAAAAGGTTAATAACAAAATATTGTTATATTTTATATTAAAAGTTTATAACAGCTGTTTGTTTTCATATGATATAATTATGTGTTGGAAGTGGTATTAAATCTCAGTCAGTTGGCCGGTTGTTGTTGGCCACTGAGCGTCATGTTAAACGCACGATGTTTTTTTGATGATTGTGAGCTTGTAGTTATGTCTCGTGCCAGAAAATTTCTCATTTTTAATCATTAATCGTAATTATTGCGTAAATTCGGAAAGATACACCAACCTTTCGGTTATCGGCAATTGGGAGGCCGTATTGCTCCTATTTTGTTTTGTTTTTTTTTTTATCTCAACTTTGGACTCTGGACTACCCATACCATCTTCAAAAAGTTCAGAATTTATTACCTCAAGATTATGTCAAGAGATTGAATTTTAGTAACTGGTTTCTTGACAAAATTCGCGATGATAATTTATTTCCATTAAAGATTATATGGACCGATGAAGCTACCTTTACAATAGGAGGAATTGTTAATCAAAGAAGTTTTCATGTATGGGCTCTTGAAAATCCCACAGCTATTAGAGAGAATAGGTTTCCGCATGAATTTGCTATTAACGTTTGGCTTGGAATTTGGAACGGATTACTGGTGGGACCATATTTTGTATGGAAGATTGAATGGTATCACATTTACACATTTTTTGGAGAACGACTTTTCTAATTATTTAGATGACATTCCCTTACAGCAGCGGATTGAAATGTGGTTCCAACTCGATGGATGTCCAGCTCATTACAGCAGAGTTGCTCGAGCTTGGCTGGATATAAATTATCCACAACGATGGATTGGATGTGGAGCAATAGTACCTTGGCCACCCAGATCACCTGATATGACACCCATGGATTTCTTCGTATGGGGAACCTTGAAGCAGAAAGTTTATTCGGTGTCAATCAACTCAAGAGAGCAATTAAGAGATCGAATCATAGATGCAGTGCACCAAATATCATCAGAACAATGTTTAGCTGCAATTTATCAAGTGAGTGCTAGATGTAATGCTTGCATTGGTGCAAGACGACTACATTTTGAGCAATATTTACATTAAAAAGAACATAACATAAATATAAATGTAAATAAATAAGTATAAAAATGAAAACTTGTTACCATTAGAGGAATGGGATTCAAAAACAGTTCCTTCAAGACCTGTAGAGACTCAGTCAGAATTAGAAGATCGTATCAAACAATTAAAGATACAATTAAAACTAAATTCAGAACAAAATGAAATTAAACTAAATAATATCGAGAAAAAAATTTATTTTGGAAAGATTTGTAAAAAACAATCAGATCCTATAGAATGGCTACGTAGGTTCGAAGAAGAATGTATTCGATTTTAGATAAAATCCGATAATTTAAGAATTCAAGCATTAAGTTTATATCTTGTCGATGGTCCGGCTAAAGATTTGTACGAGATTAATTTAAAGATGATCGATTTGATCGATTCATGGGACATATGGAAGGACTCTTTTCTAAATATTTTTGTAGATAAAGGCTGGTCTCTTGTTAAAAAAGCTCTCGGCTACAAATATTCAGGCAGATCCCTTGTCAACTACGCCCTGACGAAAGAGAAACTTTGTCTTTACGTAGAACCTAAAGGTACCGAGATCTCCCGTATAAACCAAATTGCTTTTTGGTTTGCCAAATGAAGCTCAGGAGGAATTCGATAGAGAAGAGATGTTTACTCTCGATAAATTCTACTCTGAACTTTGAAAATTAGAAAATGCATTTATGAAAAAGAAGAAAGAAAAACTGTCAAGTCCAAAATTCAGTAAAAAGTCCGCTTGTGTAAAACCATGTTCTCACTGCGAAACCCTCGGTTTTCACAACCGTTATCGTTTAGTATCTGAATGTCGTAACAAAAATAAAACTTCTAATCGACCAAAAATAAATGCAACTGATCTCGATTTATGCGAAATCGATCTTGATTCCGATCATAAAAACTAGAGAGCCGGGCGAAGTTAGATCCGCTGATTAAACTAAATGTTATAAATGATAATATTAAAATAAAGGCTATTTATGATAGTGGCTCCAATGTGACATTAATAAATCAACGAATTGCTGACTTGCTGAAGTTGAAATTAATTAAACAAAGAGCGGTGCTAAAAAAAACTATCAGCGGACTTAATTTCACCTCAGCCCGGGCTAAAATTAGACTCCGTATTGGAAACATTACTGATTACATTACAACCTATGTAGTCAAGAATAATAATTTCTCTTATGATTTGTTACTAGGTATAGATGCCATCAAGAAATTTAAATTAATAAAAGATGAAAATTTTAAAATTTTTCAATGTACTAGTAACACAGAGGTCATAGCATCAGAAGATCTATCTAGTAGTGATCAAAATATTAACTTAACACGATCGAAACTCGATCAGATTGAGACATCCAGTCCTCATCAGGGTCAGACTACAACTACTTGTAAGAAGTTTGGAAGTGATTGCAAAGAAAATTTTAACTTTAATAAATTTGATGTTAATTTGCAACATATTGAACAAGAGAGACACAAACAAGAGAGACACAAACAAGAGATTTTACTTCTACTTAAAAAGTACAAACACATATTTGCTAAAGACAAGTTCGACATAGGTAAACTAAGTTCACTCGCGTGAAGCGGAAATAAAACTAATCAGAGATGACTTTGTCGCGTCTCGTTCCTACAAATGTTCTATCCTAGATGACGAAGAAATAAGAAGCCAAATAAAAGGACTCTTGCAGGCTGGGATCATCGAAGAGTCAGACTCACAGTTTGCTTCGCCCGTTACACAAGCTTACAAGAAAGAAGAGAAGGAGATATCTCGACTCTGTATAGATTTCAGGAAGCTCAACAAATTAGTAGTTCCTGAATGTTTTCCATTTCCTACTGTTCAGGCATGATAGACTTTAGCGATAAAAGTCTTAATCTGTCCTTAGTAGATGCGCCAGTCGTTAATTACTTAATTAAAGCCAAATTAATTTTATGTCTGAATAAGAAATGATAAAAAAACAAAAAGAAAGAAAGAACTTTCTGGAAGATTGAACATAAAAGAAATACTATTTATTAACATCAGAAAAAAAAAAATTAACAATATATACATAAACCACAAAACAAATAAATTCCCTCGCAGCTGCGGATAGTAACGGGGAAAAAATAGATTATTAATAAAAATAAAAATGAATTAAGTCTATTGTTAACAATTATTAAATGTAATAATTGTAGTATAAAAAAATAGAAATAAAACTTCGTTTAAATCATAACACTGGAGATAATTACCGTATTGTCTATTGAATTAATTATCGTTTAAAGTCTATTGATGACTGACGTGGTCATGTGGTCATTGATGACCTGTGGTTCATAAATGTTTACATCTTCCGATGCACCCTGGATGAATCGAGATGTTGTGGTGAGGTGAGAGAAGAAAGTACGGCGGCGAAAATGTTCGCCAACTGTTGTCCTGAGCCGCTATCTTCCTTCCTCAACAGTCGAGACAGCACTGGTTACTCCGTCAACAGTCCGGACAACACAGGGCTTATCTCGGGAGAGTCTTTGGGCAGTTAACATTGTTGTCCGAGCCTTATGGTCCCCGTCCTTTTATTAATATGAAATAAAAGAATTCTAAATCTCAGCTAAATACAATTTAAAAAAATTAAACCTTTTTATATAATTATATTTACAAGAAACAAAGAAAACAAAAATAATGAGTTACTTTGAATAAATCAAATATATTTTGTTTAATTTAATTTCAAATACAAAAAAAAAATAATATTGTTTCTGAAACACCTACAATACAAGATGTAATTGATAAAGTAGCTAATTGTGAGCTTTTCACCGTTTTGGATATCAATTCTGCATTTTGGTGCATTTCGCTTCGTGAACAAGATCGAGAAAAGACCTCTTTTGTTACAAAACATGGTAAATTTATGTTTAAAGTTATTCCCTTTGGCCTTAAAAATGCTTCTGCTATATTCCAGAGAATATTGTCGAACATTATTCGAAGAAATAACCTGGATGATTTCTGTATCAAATACATTAGTGATATTTCAATTTTATCTAGGGACTGGGAAGATCATCTTCAGCATGTTAGCCGACTTTTAGAAGTTCTGAACGCTGAAGGATTCAAACTGAAACTAGAAAAATGTTTGTTTGGTGCGAAGTCAGTAAAGTATCTAGGACACAAGCTTTCGAAAAATAAAGTATCACCCACCCAAGATAATTTGATTTCGATTCAAAAACTCCAGAGGCCCTCAGATAAATCAGGCGTTCGGAGTATTTTAGGCTCCAAAAATTTTTATTTGAAGTACATAGAAAACAGTGCTGTAAAACTGTAACCACTGTATCGTTTATTGAAGAAAGATGTTAAATTCGAGTGGTTAGATGAATGTGAACATACTTTTAATATGATCAAGAACTGTTTGTGTAGTTCCCCGATTCTGAATATATACGACATTGACAAGCCTGTCTTCATAGAGACCGATGCAAGTCAAAAAGGTATCGGAGCGACCCTCAAGCAGCCACAAGAAGACGGCCTACTTCGTCCTGTCGCTTATTACTCACGCAAACTTTCAGAACGAGAGAAACGTTTAGATATCATCCACTTAGAATGCAAAGCCATTAAAGAAGCGATTAGGTTTTGGAAATACTACTTAATTGGACGTCATTTCACAGTTTGCAGTGATCACAAACCCTTAGAAAACCTACAGACGAAAGCCAGATCTGATGAGATTTTGGGAAATTTGATTCTTTATTTATCCCAGTTTGATTTCAATATTATCTACAAAAAAGGAAAAGAAAACGTTCTGGCTGATTTACTCTCCAGAAATTCACTCCTCGAATACTTCGAGAATGAAGATGCTATCCAGATCATCAATTTAATAGACTTGTCAGCCATTAAAAAAGATCAAGCTGAGAATCTTTTGGAACTGAAAGCAGCTGAACAGATTGAATTTAAGCAAGGAATAATTTTAAGAAAATTAAAAAAGGAATCAAGATTTTTTGTATCCCAAGCATTTGGAAAATAAATTATTTAAATTATTCATCAGCATTATGACCATATCGGTCCAGCCCACATGATAGCAACCATCAGAGCGTATTACTACTTCAAATATCTAGATATGATCCTTCATGATTTCTGTAAGAGCTGCAAGATTTGTATTGAGAACAATGTTCGTCGGAGTCGTGCAATCGCTCTTCTATTCCGTCCACGTCCAGCCACAGAACCTTTCCAGATCATGTCGCTTGGAACCGCTCTTCCAAACGGTACATGCACATCCTCGTTGACCACATCACAAGATATGCATGGATCTCAACAACAACGGGTCAAACTGCTAAAGATTTCATAAACTTACTAAATCCCATAGTTAAACAAAATAATGTCTCAATTCTTCTGACTGACCAATTTACAGGCATAAACTCAACCCAATTTCTCAAGTATTTGAAAAGAGTTGGGACTCAGATCGTTTTGACGGGCATTGATAATCCCTCATCCAACGGATTAAACGAACAATTAAATCAAACATTAGTTAATCGACTGCGATGTAAAATCAACGATGATACTAGAAGAGCATGGCCAACCTTGGCAGAAGAATATGTAAAGGAATATAATAATACTACCCACAGTTCCACCCATTTTGCACCATCTTATCTATTGCTCCGCCGAAAATCTTCCATATCTCCACTTGATGGGAACACTCCATCTTCTTTAGAAGAAGACCGCAAGATACCCTTCCAAAATTCAACGAAGAATTTCAACATCAATAAGAAACGGGTTGATAAGAATAGACAAGAGCATAATTTCAACGCTGGTGACTTGGTATACGTCGAAAATGGAAATTAGTTGAATCGAAACAAGCTTGATCCAGTTCGAATCGGACCATTCCCAGTCGTCAGACGTACGAAGTAGCCAGCGGTAAGAGGAAGAAGATCTCCAACTTGTTCCACTCCAGCAAGCTCCTTCCTTACTTCCTTACTCCGCCTCAAGAAGCGACCTCAAAGGGGGAGGTATAAGGTTGAGCAACCTTCATTCATCTTTTAATTATTTATCATCTGTGTTTATTACTTTATCTTAACCTTCATTAATCTATTTTATAGATTATTTATTATTTTATATTCTATTTGTATTTACGTGTAATTTAATTCTTTACTTTCATTGAATAAATCACGTTTTAGCGACACTGGGCTAATCACCCGTAAAAATGATGAGATTGCAAAAAAAAAAAAAAAAAATTAAAAAAAAAAAAAAATAAGAAAAAAAAAAAAAAAAAAAAAAAAAAAAAAATATATATATATATATATATATATATATATATATATATATATATATATGTTTAGTAAGGTTCTTGAGGTTCCGTCAAAATAAAAAAAAACACAACTATTTTGGCGACGTTTCGAGACTATATTGTTCTCATAATCATGCCAATGTTACTGGTGGATATGGATAGACTAACAATTCTAGTACACAACTAACTAGACGAAAAACACAAAAAAAAAAGGAAAATAAGGAGCGAAATAATACTCACAAGTGCTGGGTAAAGACTGACTTTATTGCTGTAATAATCCTCTATATATACATTTATCAGTGTTTATATCCCTAAATAGGATTAAGTACAAGATTAAGTTGTATATTACTTCCCTCCTCACCATAACTCCCCCCCCACCAGTTTACGAACACTTCTCGTAAACTTACATTAAAATTACAAATTCATAACTACAATGACATGAAAATAAAATAGATTCTTTTACCTTCACATTGTTTTCAATACAAAAAAAAACACTGTTGGTAATCCACTCACTGAGATAACAATATGAAACTATATTACAAATTATTATAAACTAATTACATCAAGCACAAACAAAAGCAAGACAAACTAAAAAAGAAACAAAAAGTACAATTTTATTATATACACAGAGTTACGTCTACTTCCCTGAGACGTTGCTCTACAACACAGAAGAGAGAGTACCTGTCTACCGCATTTTATCAAAAATTTACTCATAAAGAAAAAAAAAAAATAAGTAAAACCCATGCGGTATTTAATATACGCAAAACGATAATAAAAAAAAAACGAGAAATCGAGCGAAACGAGGAATGAATTAATCGAGGAACGAATGAAACGAACGAAAAGCGAAAATAACGAAGACCGCGTAAAGCGAAACGAAAAAATTAGAGCCCCTTCAGTGGGATTTTTAATTGTTCTATGTGAAAATTTCTACGCTTCCGGGGGTCGTGAATATGTTGAATCGTGACGACGTTATGTTCTCGGATTGTCACTACTTTGCAGGGTCCCTCGTACCGTGCTACTTCCTTACTTTTATTTGACCCCACCTTCCGATATACAACAGTACCGATCTTGATATTCTCCATGCCGTCTCGAACCCTGAGGTTTTCCCGCGCCACTCTTCTACTTTTCTCCGCCATTATCTTCCGCCCTACTTTTTCCCTCCTATCCATAAGTGCCACTCTATTTGCCACCAACTGCTCTGCCAATTCGTCATCCACTACCGTGACCCGGCAGTCTCTTCGCCTCTCTCGAAGCCCGAAAAAACCTCAAATGGAGAAAATCCCGTCGACATATGAATGGAGTGATTATACGCGGTTATCGCCTTCGGCATCGCTAAACCCGCATCCAAACCCTTATCGACATGAAACACTCGGAGATGATCTCCCAGGGTACTGTGCAGCCTCTCGATCCCTCCTCGACTTTTAGGATGTCCCGGGGTATTAATATGCCAGGTTACCCCTACCTCCTGCATTTCCTTCCTAAGACTAGAGTTATCAAACTCACGCCCCACCATCCGAAGCTATCCTTTCCGGTACCCCATACAATTGGAACCACGCTCTTAATGCTGCTATCACCACCTCCGTCGACCTTCCTTCCACCTGGTATGGTAATGCCAATTTGCTAAAAATATCAATCAAAATAGTGTGCACCGGATAAAAGTTCGATCTAATCCGATCTTTTCGGTTCGCCACAGCCGCTTTATTTTCTCCCAAACTACCGCATTTCCTACAAATAGATAAAATATTTTTCCCGGCCGGGTTTCCTTTTTCAATATTTTTTTAATCGTTTCCTACCCTACTCCCGGTTGTGACCAAATGGTGCTTATACGATGGTTCCCATATGTCGAGTATTCTGCTTTCGTTAGTCCCCTTGTCATTGTCTTCCAAATTATCTGTCTCCGTTTATCGTTTATGATTTCCTCTTTTCCTTCCATTTCCACCGTCCTGTCGTAAATAAATTAGACGATTACATACATAGTACATACATCCTTATAATTAGAGAGCGTCGGGTTGGAGGGAAAGAAGATGGTGAAAGAGTTGTGTTTTGAATGTTCCAAGGGAAGAAGCATCGCGGATACAGGGGGGGGGGGGGGGGGAACTCCAAAGAGTAGAGGATGGAACAAGGAAGGGACGTTGGAATGCAGTACTTCTGTGGGATGGAGTATAGAGATCGGAAAGAGGAGATCTTGTATGCAGTGATTTGATAGCAGACTTGAATTTCAGGTTACTGTAAATAAAGGGAGGGTGACGGGTGTTGATAACTTGGAATAGGTAGGAGCCTAGGAAGTACTTTCTGCGGAAGGAGGGGAAAAGCCAATTTAAATCAGTGTAGAGATGCGAAACATGGGAACGTCTCGACGTTCTGAAGACAAACCTGATGAAGCAAATCATGATGCGTGTGGGTAGGGGAAGGAGGTGACGGGAGCGGTGAAATAGTTTTAGGATACCGATTGACCTTCGGGAGATTTGTGCAATATGGGATTTCCAGGACAGGGTTTGATCAATGGTTAAGCCTAAATTTTTAACAGAGGAATGGAAAGTTATTGGATGACCATTAAGGAATAATGTGGGAAAGTTGGCATTTGAATGGAGAAGGGAATGTGATCCTATGGCAATTGCTCGAGTTTTAGCTGCGTTTAATGTTAATTTGTTCAGATTTGCCCAAGCACAGGTTTCGTCTAGGTCTTCCTGAATTTTAACAAACGCAGCTGACATTTCGGATGGAGGAAAGGAGAAGTAAATTTGGAAGTCATCTGCATAAAGGTGAAATGAAACAGGTGGTGGGAACAATGGTGAATTGAATGGGGAAGATCATTGATGTAGGAATTAAACAGTAGAGGGGAAATGCTCGAACCTTGAGCTACTCCTGACTGTAGAGTGAGGAAAGAGGATAGGCCTTGGTTAGGAGTGGCAACTGCTTGGGTGCGGTGGGAAAGGAAAGATTGAAACCAAAGGGGGGGGGGGCTGTGGGAAAAGTTCAATGATTTCAATTTGGAAAAAAGGATATTATGGTCTAAGGAATCAAATGCTTTAGAGAAATCAAGGAGGATCAGGATGGTCAGTTCTTTTTTGTCCATAGAAAATGTTCTTTCTAGGGGCATAGAAAAGTTGGAAAGTATGGATATAGGGCGGTAGTCCTTTGGGGATATAGGGTTTGGGTTCTTGTTGATGGGATGAATTAAGGCCTTTTTCCAGGAGGTGGGAAATACAGAGTTTTGGAGGGAAAAATTATATTTGAAGAGGAGAGCCGGAAGGATTTCAGGAAGGGATAATTTCAATAATTTAACAGGAATGCCGTCTATACCAGATGAGTTGGATTGAGACTTCATAATGGAGGTCATTAGATCGGAGGGAGTGATATAAGAAAAGTAAAAATTATTGTCGTTAAATGCTGGTGGAGGTAAGGGCAGGGAAGGTTGGGAAGGAGCAGATGAAGTGGAAGAAACGAAATAGGAGTTTAACTCATCCGGAGTGACAGGAAAGACTCCCGAGGGAGAGGAACTAGGAGGATCACACAAGGAAAGTTTGCGGAGGAGCAGCCATTTGGATTTAGGATCGGGTGCAGATGAAAGGGCTTCTTGGAAGAAATTGGATTTAGTTCGCCGGATCGTGGATTGTGTTAAATTTCTAAGAAACTTAAACGCTTGATAGTCCTCTTCAAGCCTGGTGCGTCTGTAGCGTCTTAGGGCAGCCTCGCGTCTTCTTTGTAAATCTTTAATGTCTTGGATCATCCAAGGAACAGGGCGAAATGTTGAGGTTTTAAGAGGAGCATGGGTATCAAGGATAGATAGGAGATTGGTGGTGTTATTCAACCATGGTATCAATTGAGGAGCAGGTGTAAATTGGATTCCAATCTATGGTTTCGAGATCGGATAGAATCTTATCTCGGGTGAGGGAGTCTATGTTACGGAAGGAGATTGTTTTAGGAAGGAAATGAGGTGTTGGGATATCATATGATATTTGTATCAGGTCATGAGAGGATAGGAATGAAACAGGTCGTTGACTCGAGGAAAGAAGGTTTTTGGAGAATCTATGACATGAAGATCCAAGCAAGTGTCAGACCCGCGGGAGTGGTGGGTGGGATTGAATGGTACAATAAAAAGGTGGAGGGAAAAAAAAGGTTTTCAAGGTAGATATTGTCATAGGAGTCAGATAGGAGTTTGGTATTCAGGTCACCGGCGATGATTATATTGGAGTTGAGAGGAACATAATGGTAAAGGTTAGATTCGAATGATTGGTCAAAAGAAACATGTGGAGGACGGTAAACCACTACGAATAGGAGAGAATGGGCATTAATGGATATTTCAACAAATAAGGACTCAATGTTTGGGAGATTTGAAGGAGGTGAATGAAAAAGGACACGGAACTTCAGGCAATCATGGACATATGGCGCTACTCCACCGCCGGTCCGGTTAACCCGGTCATGACGAATGACGGAGTAGTTAGGGAGAGAAACCGAGGAAGAAGGAATGTAGGGTTTAAGCCAGGTTTCAGAGACTGTAATGATGTGGTAAAAAGTTTGGGTGAAAAATTCTAGGAACTCATCGTAATGGGCTGGTAGGGATTGTGAGTTTATGTGACAGGCGGTTAGGATGTTAGTCATAATGGGAAGGAGTTAGGGAAACATAGGACAGTAAGTAAAAGGATGGCGCTGAAAATGAGAAACAGTAGTAGACGCCAAGAAGAAAAAATACATATCGATGATAAGAACAAAGTAAAATGATATGTACAAAGTATATATAGAAGTAGAAATATTTACAATAATGGAAAATAAAAGTAGTAACAGGTGAATATATAAGGATAGTATAGAACGAAAGGGCGACGAGTTGGTAAAGAAGAGACGAAAAAAATAAATAAATAAAATAAAAGATAAAGATACATAAACAAGTGAAAATAGTAAAGAAAAATGAGCGTTAACTGATTAAAAGTAATATCATAGTGACACCAATAAATTAAAAACTGAAAACTAATCTGGTAAGCATAAATAATAGAAAAAAAAAAAAAAAAAATAACGGGTACACTGGTTTCATTAGCAAAGGGTGTAGACCAAGGAAGTGCAGATAGGAAAAGAATTCCAGAAGGTCAGGCGAAAACATCCAGGTCCTGGGGCTGGTCTATGAAGATTGCTGGATGGCCGTCTTCTTTACGGCACCGCACACGCCCTCCCAAGAACCAAACATATTTTAATTTGCCGGCTGATCTCTTCTGACGGGCGAGCCAATACAGATGCCTGTTGGTCGGGGTCATCTCCTCGCTAAGATATATCCGGTGGGAGTCATTCTCCTGCCAGCCGATATCGCGCGTCGAGAAGTCCCTCTTCACTTTTCTCCTCTGTATCAGATCGTTCCTCAGAGATTGTCTGACGAATCGTGCGATTACAGGCGGTGGTAGCGCATCATCCTTCCTGGGCCTCCGGCGCTTCACTAGGTCGAGATCTTTTATGTTCATAATCATAAGGTATAGTTGACTGTGATATATAGGAGATGCAGATAATTAGGGTTGGCAGTCATAGATATTCAGCAGATCAAAATAAAATGTTTATTTTATTCTAATTCTTAAAGCCAACGTTTCGACTTGCAATGCAAATCTTCATCAGAGCTAGAAAAAAAGAAAACAAGCAAAGAGGTATGACTACATTGTAAAAATATATGAATAAACACACACCAGAACACATAGGAATGAGTGAGAAAAATGAATAAACATAAAATGAAACATAAATAACTGTATAAGAGTAAGAATAGTAACTTAAAGGCAATATATAAAGGCCATAAGGCCAGTAAAGACTATTGAATAGAGGCTAAAATGAGAATTAAAATGGGTGATAGTTACTAAAATGCTAATGAGTAATCTCGACAAAATAATTGGTGAACATAAACAGTGTAGATGCTAAGTTGTTGAGATAATGAGGACAAGTTACTGAGTTAATACTTAAAGGAGTTAATACTTAATGAGTAGATACAGAGTTACTGATATATTGAGGACAGATAACTGAAATAATATCTGAAGGCAATGAAGCCAGTACAATAAATGTAAACTATTGAATTAGAATTGAAAAGAATATTTCAGGAGTGATAATGAATGAGTAAATATAACAATATAATAGGTAAATATAAGAAATGGTAGATATATAGTTAATGAGATATAGTGGTTAAGCTAATGAGTTGGTACAAAATGAATAAAATTACTAGTAACAGTAGGGAGTTAACTAGATAGTTAATAATAAATCAAATATGCAAAGTACAGCTATAAAGTAGTGATAAATATATTGATACACATGATAAATATTGGGACATATATAGTAGGGTAATTATAAGTGTGTACAGTGGAAAGAGAAAGGAAATGAAATAAGGGGCAAAAGTGAGGAAAAAGAAATTTAGCAAAAAATTGTGCACTAACATTTAAATTGGAGAAAGGAAAATGATATATTATAGAATAAAGGATGAATATTGAGTGGTAAAGAACAAACTACAAAAACAAAAAATAATAAAATAAAAATATTTTTAAAATGACTTACGTTCAGGTAAAGGCAAACAAACAAACTTAAGAAAGGGGGAAATAGATGATACTTGAAAGGGAGGAAAGGAGGGTGGAGAGATCTAGCGTCGGGTATCTGAACTACAGACCAAGGTGGGAGCGGGAAAATATTCGTTTATGAAGTACAATACGGTGATATTGAGTTGGCGCGTTAAAGTATCAATAAAACGAGAGTGAGGAAGGGAGTAGAAAAATTGGAGTAAGGAAGATAATACCGTATTAATAACATTTAAATATATACATATACAATGGGAGGAATTAAGGGTTTTTTGAGAAGGTTTAAAATTTGGGAATACGTGTGGGAAATGTATTCCTTATCTATTTTTTGATTAACAGGTAAGGGTTCTAGGTGGATGTGGATAGATTCGCAAATTAATCGTTTTTTTAAGTTGCTAAAGGAGTCTAGGATAGTGGTTTTTTCAAAGTCAAAATTATGGTTAAGGGATAAGGAATGTTCAGAAAGTTTTGTTGCAAACGGGTTACGGGATGTGATAGAGCGTTTATGTTGTGAGTTGCGGGTTTTTAGATGTTTTTTAGTTTCACCGATGTACGAGGAATTGCAATTGGGGAAGGCACAGGGGATACGGTAAATGACATTGGAACGGAGAGGAAGTGGTATGGGATCTTTAAGTTTGGAGTAAATGTTCAAGAGTTTGTTGTGGGGTTTGAGGCCTAGACGTAGATTGGGGAAGATTGGGCGTAGAGACTTTTGTATTTTATCTGAAAGGATGGGTATATAGGGGAGGGATCTATATAGATATAGGGGCGGGCGTAATGGGGAGTTGGATAAGGCGGGAGTGGTAGATAATTGGTTATTGTAGTTATTAAGGAGTTTGTTGATAATGGTTATGGGGAAGTTATTAGAGCCGAGTATGTTTTTTATTCGAATGGTATTAGAAGCGTGGAATTGGGGATCGGAAAGGGAAAGAATACGGTGGATTAGGTTTTTTGCAGTATTGATTTTTTGATGATAGGGGTGTTGGGAGTGGAAATTTAATAGCCTACCTGAGTAGGTAGGTTTAGTATACCAATTGGTGGATATAGAGTTGTCAGGATTTCTAATAATAAGTAGGTCTAGGAAGGGTAAGGAATTATTAATTTCAAGTTCCACAGTGAAACGGAGGCGGGGATGATATGAGTTGAAAGCTGATAGGATGGCGGGAATACTGCTGGGATTTAGGATAAGTATAAGATCATCTACATATTTTTTTAATAAAGTAGATGTCTATAGGAAACATAGGAATGATGGAGTTGAGGAGATCATTAAGGACTATATTAGAGATATCTGGAGCAAGGGGGTTGCCCATGGCTAGTCCAGAGATTTGGTAATAGAAATTGTTTTGGAAGGTAAGGTATCCAGATTTTAGACATAGTTCAAGGGATTCGAGGTAGGAAGTTTGATTAAGAGGAGTATGGGGTTCTATAGTGTGCCAGTTATTGTTTACTATGGTAAGGGCTTTATCAATAGGAATGTTGGTGAATAAGCTTTCTACATCAAAGGAGGCTAGGATTTCACGTAGGTGGAAGGAATTGTGGATATCGTAGGTATTATTGTGGCTGAGGAATTGGAGAGAAGACAGGAGGAATTTGCTCAATTTTAAAGAAGGAGAATTAATGTTAGAAGTAATAGGCCGAAGTGGGTTATTAGGTTTATGAATTTTTGGAAGGCCATAAAAACGGGGAGCGATGGAGTTGTAGGAAATGAGGTTTCTGTAAGAGGAGTAATTAATTAGTTTGGAATCTAGGAGGCTCTTGAGGTGTCTATTAAATTTAGTAATGAGGGAAGAGGTAGGGTCTCGCTTAGTGGGAGTATAGGTGGTTTGGTCGGAAAGGAGTTGGTAAATGTTATCAACATACTGGGAACGGTCCATGATCACTGTGGTGTTGCCTTTGTCAGCTTTGGTTACAATGATATTATCCTGTGAAGTGAGAAAGAATCGAGTGAGGGATAGGTCTTTGAGGAACAAGGGGGAAAAATTCATGGGAAAAGATGGCGGGTGTTGGAGGTGATTAGAAATTATATTAGACTCCTTTAGCAACTTAGAAAAACGATTAATTTGCGAATCTATCCACATCCACCTAGAACCCTTACCTGTTAATCAAAAAAAAGATAAGGAATACATTTCCCACACGTATTCCCAAGTTTTAAACCTTCTCAAAAAACCCCAAATACCTAATATTTAAATGTTATTAATACGGTACTATCTTCCTTACTCCAATTTTTCTACTCCCTTCCTCCCTCTCGTTTTATTGATACTTTAACGCGCCAACTCAATATCACCGCCAGCTCAATATCACCGTATTGTACTTCATAAACGAATATTTTCCCGCTCCCACCTTGGTCTGTAGTTCAGATACCCGACGCTAGATCTCTCCACCCTCCTTTCCTCCCTTTCAAGTATCATCTATTTCCCCCTTTCTTAAGTTTGTTTGTTTGCCTTTACCTGAACGTAAGTCATTTTAAAAATATTTTTATTTTATTATTTTTTGTTTTTGTAGTTTGTTCTTTACCACTCAATATTCATCCTTTATTCTATAATATATCATTTTCCTTTCTCCAATTTAAATGTTAGTGCACAATTTTTTGCTAAATTTCTTTTTCCTCACTTTTGCCCCTTATTTCATTTCCTTTCTCTTTCCACTGTACACACTTATAATTACCCTACTATAAGCTAGCAACTGTCACAAATAAAACTAAAAAAAAAAAAAAGAAAAGGTAATAAGAAACGCACGCTAAATAGACTGAAAATCAACTGACTTTATTGGCTCAGTAATGCTACATTTATAGTATTTGCTGTGTTTACAAGATTAGAAATAGGATTAGGGCTGATACTGCTATGCTTCGGCCCTTAACTCCCCCTTACCAGTTTATGAACATTCCACATAAACTATATAATTTGGTCACTTAATACCAGAAAGGTATTACGGGGTTCTTTGATTAATCCTAACTTGGTTAACGGCCGAAGCACACAGATAACAAGCTTAGGTACTCCTAATATTACACAATACCTCTGGCATCATACTTCCTAAGTTTAACAAATATAGAAATAAATCTTTATTTACAATTAACTCAAATCTTAAATCTAACTTATACTAGGTATTCACAAAAACAAAACTAAAAAAAAAAAAAAAAAAAAATACAAAAATAAAACAAACACTTTTTCATTAAAACCACACACACATTTATAATAAGCTAACTAAATCTATAACTTCTATATACAAAATATCACTAACAACAAAAAAAAAAAAAAAACAAAATCCTCGAAACCAATATAATTATTCTCCATATTTACAGCATCTACCATTACTGCTACTGTACATTTCTCCACTTAAAAATAAAAACTGACTCTATGAAGGGCATTCCTCAAAAATATAAAAAAAACAAAACAAAAAAAAACACATCCACTTACATATAAAAATAAAACTTTTCTGCAACGGGCCACTCCAGAACTCAAGAGATAATCTGCTCCTCAATAGGGAGTCGCAATTGTTCAATATGAACATTACGTCTCTTCCTCGGTTCCTTCACACTCTGAATGGTGATTATATTATGCTCACGTATGGCAATAACTCTAAATGGACCCTCGTAGCGGAGTAACTCTTTGCCTCGGTTAGAACTTTTCTTGCGGTATACTACCGCCCCGATTTTTAATTTCCCCGTGACCTCGCGGACTTTTAAATTATCTCTTTCCACCCTTTTCTTCTTTTCCTTAACGATTCGTCCCCGAGATTTCTCCCACAACTTCCTCAGTGCCGCACACCTGGCCAGTACCAAATTCACCTCCTCCTCGTTCTCTCTGTCCCTAATATTCCTGCGTCGCTCCTGGAGCCCAAAAATGATTTCAAAGGGCGAGAATCCGGTTACCGCGTGAATAGAACTATTATATGTGGCAATCGCTTTTTCCATCCCTTCATCGGGTTCCAAGCCTTTTTCCGTCTGATATATTCTGAGGTGGTCACTCAGCGTCCCATGGAGTCTTTCGATCCCGCCTCTACTCTTGGGATCTCCCGGGGTGTTGATATGCCAATGGATATCAAGTTCTTTAGCTTCTGCCCTAATTTGCGAGTTATCGAATTCTAACTCTCCATCGGAGGAAATTCGTTCTGGTACTCCATAGAAACGGAACCATGTTCGTAGGGCCCCTAATACTGCCTCTGCTGATTTTTCCTTGACCAAATGTGCCTGACCTAATTTACTGAACGTATCTACCATGGTCACCCATTTATAACCCCGCCATGTAAATGTATCGATTTGTAGATCCGTTAAAGGTGTCGCAGCCGTGGGTGTTTCTTCTTGGACCCATCCCGGGGGTTGTCTATCGTATTTTGTGGTGAGACAAATTTCACATGTCCCTATCACTTCGCGGACCGTCCGTTTCATCCCCCACCAAAAATACCGCCGTTTCAACGCTTGTACCGTTTCCTGAACACCTTGGTGATTTGTCTTGCCTTGATGATACGCAAGAGTTATTTCCTTCTGCTTCCCCACATCTTGCACCGTTTCTACCGAACGGGTGCATCTGATGAATGTACGGTCCATCCCTAATTTCTCTGATCGCCATAGTCGCTTGATCTTTTCCCGGACCGTAGAATTACCTACATATAGATGGTAAGTTATGCCCGGTTTTGACGCATCTTTCAGAGCCCTACAAATGACCTCTTCGCTAACTCCCGGTTGAGACAGTATAGTCGTTATGTCGCTCCTTCCGTACCGTGAATATTCTATTTTTAGCAGCCCCTCTGTTCTCGTTTTCCAAATGATCTGCCGTTGTTTATCATTTATAATCTCCTCTACTTCCTCCATTTCCACGGGCCGGTCGTCGGCGGAACTATCCTCCTCTTGAGACTCCCCTCGCTGGTCCTCACTTGGTATACTTTCCCCGTCTTCTCTCGGTGTCCATTCTTGCAAGAATTGCCGGATATCCCCGGATGATCCTGCACTTTTGCCTCTTATTTCATTTCCTTTCTCTTTCCACTGTACACACTTATAATTACCCTACTATAAGTTAGCAACTGTCACAAATAAAACTAAAAAAAAAAAGAAGAGGTAATAAGAAACGCACGCTAAATAGACTGAATATCAACTAACTTTATTGGCTCAGTAATGCTACATTTATAGTATTTGCTGTGTTTACAAGATTAGAAATAGGATTAAGGCTGATACAGCTATGCTTCGGCCCTTAACTTATATATGTCCCAATATTTATCATGTGTATCAATATATTTATCACTACTTTATAGCTGTACTTTGCATATTTGATTTATTATTAACTATCTAGTTAACTCCCTACTGTTACTAGTAATTTTATTCATTTTGTACCAACTCATTAGCTTAACCACTATATCTCATTAACTATATATCTACCATTTCTTATATTTACCTATTATATTGTTATATTTACTCATTCATTATCACTCCTGAAATATTTTTTTCAATTCTAATTCAATAGTTTACATTTATTGTACTGGCTTCATTGCCTTCAGATATTATTTCAGTTATCTGTCCTCAATATATCAGTAACTCTGTATCTACTCATTAAGTATTAACTCCTTTAAGTATTGACTCAGTAACTTGTCCTCATTATCTCAACAACTTAGCATCTACACTGTTTATGTTCACCAATTATTTTGTCGAGATCACTCATTAGCATTTAAGTAACTATCACCCATTTTAATTCTCATTTTAGCCTCTATTCAATAGTCTTTACTGGCCTTATGGCCTTTATATATTGCCTTTAAGTTACTACCCTTCCTCTTATACAGTTATTTATGTTTCATTTTATGTTTATTCATTTTTCTCACTCATTCCTATGTGTTCTGGTGTGTGTTTATTCATATATTTTTACAATGTAGTCATACCTCTTTGCTTGTTTTCTTTTTTCCTAGCCCTGATGAAGACTTGCATTGCAAGTCGAAACGTTGGCTTTAAGAATTAGAATAAAATAAACATTTTATTTTGATCTGCTGAATATCTATGACTGCCTACCCTAATTATCTACATCTTCTTTTATGTTTAGTTTGATGCCGAGACCGGCACCAATACTTGTAACCAATGCCGTGGGGGTCTCTCCTGGGCGTACCGGGATGCCCCGATTTTCCATAGATTTGTTCAAAAGTCCCTGCTCTGCCTTGTTTATCCTGATTTCGAGCAGGCAAACTTTTGTTTTTAAATTACTATTCTCATCGACCAACTCTTCTATACGTTTGGTCTGCCCTTCTAGATGAGCTTCGATTTTTGCCAGTCTCTCACTCAATTCGAAACTCATGTCCCCGTATTTATCAAGTGAGGTTTTTAGGGATTTAACTTCCTCGTTTACTGTATTTGCAGCAGCTAGTTTCTCGGAACCGGATGGCTCCGAAGGTTTTTCTGTGCTTGAATTTTGCTTTTTAGTGTCACAAATGGTTTTTTGGAGTTTTTCAGCGCTTCAATGTCTTTGTCTAAGGGGTTGAAACATCTGCCGGGGAAAATCCCTTTACATTTAGAGCAAAATAATCTATTTTTGTCATCTCTAGTAATTGAATTTTCACACTTCGCGCATTGAACCATTTTGGCGTAATTTAGTTCTATCAGCTGATTCAGTAAATATAAAGGTGAATGAAAGTTTACTTACTTACAGCAGTAGTGGGCAGGTACTTAATACTATGAGGATTAGCCGCTTGCTCCGGGTGAGTGAACTAAATACTCCGTTTTTTTCTGTTATTATGAAGTAATCGTACTGGATTACGATGCGACACCACTAATAAGGTTTATAAATATGCAGATAGAGAAACAAAAAAAAAAAAAACTAACACAAAATAAAGAAGTTAAGGGAAAAGAGTAAAGAGATGTTGACTGTTTGCCGTCTCTGGCCAGACTGTGTTAGCTATATATTCAAAAGTTTTTCTCATTCCATACCTTTTAATAGCATCTTGGACTGTTGAGTAAGGTCTGTTCACTTCTCTAAGCGACCGTAACTCATTATGTAGGCCCGCAATAATTTGTGTTTCCTCTTCAGTGGTCTCACTGGTTTTGCGTTTCATTTTCAATTTACGAACAGCAATAATAAGCACTGATAATCGCTACACCTTTACAAATGACGTCAAGATAAAAACTGATTGGGGGTTATCCTCAAAGTATTAAGACAGGGGGTGAAAACGAAAGTTAATGTGCAGTGTACGAATACTTTTGACTCATAACAATGAGACATCTTACTATAATGTATAAGCTATTAAGCTAAATTCATTCAATTTTCTTATGAAAAAATATTAACTCTACTCTATAGTTATGAATGCAATATTATATATGTTTAAATTAAATAAAAATGTTAAAATTACAAAATAAAACTTATACTAATGTTCGAATAATTTTAACTCTGACTGTATGTTTCTAAGAAATGATAATGTATGATACCCTATACTTCTAGTTACTGTCTTTTAAGGATGCATAAATTAATCATTGGGTAGAACTAGAAAACGTCGTTTCGACCTTCTTTACATAGGTTATGTAAATGCTGGTTCTCTCTCTTTGGAATGAGGCTACTTGTGTTTTAAGTTGTTGGACAATATTTAGAGCGGTAATTGTTGAAAGATATTCTCTTCCAAAATTTGTTTTTAGGTAAATGTGAAAATTTATTATAACATTTTTTTTTTTTAATTTTAAATTAACAGAATATTTTTCTTAAAATTAATGAATGTATCACGTGGAGTAGTTGATTTGTTTTAGTTTTCTGATTTAGTTTATTCAAGGTTTGTTTTTAGTTTAGGTATATTTTAAGTTTGATTATTGAGATTATGCTTTTCAGAATATTCTTCATAATATGAATTTAAAAAAATTAATCCTAATGGTTAGCTGCATTGGATTAAATTGCTCAATGTTTTTATAAATTTATTTCCTGTTATTGCTTCTTATGTTTTCCAGTTATTTCTTTCCTCATTTCTTTATTGTATAAATATTTATTTAGGTAGTAGTGATTATTTATGTTGTATTCGTTAATGCTAAAATTTTCTTACTTATTTATGGTGACTACTGGAATTGTGGGTAGGTATTCTAGTTTTAATATTACTACTGTTTTGTTTAACACTGAACCTACTGACATTTTATGTGTACATATGCCTACCACAATTTGACAAAGGGTCATTTGACCAGTTATCGTAGGTTTAATGTTAATGTATGTTACTATCCTAATGTTTTATTAGTAAATGGAGTATTATAATTTTCCACTTAAGTACTTTATTTTTGTTCTCTTTAGTTAATCTTATAAAAAAAATATTTGTACTTCAATAAACTCTTATGTTATGGTTTCTTATTGAATGGTGTTTTGTATTAAATACGTATTTTTAGCTTTTAATAAAATTTCTAAAGATATTTTTCATTGTAGTACATATTTAACAATCTTGGATTGACATATTTTGTTGATCAAACTTCACGAACTTTTTTTTCCGGCTCCACTTAAATTTGTAATTCTTCGTGTTCAATTAATGTCAAAATATCCAAATCATTATGATTTTGTGTGTCATCAAGGACTTATTTGTTGGATGCATTTGTTTGTGATTTATTAATGACTATTTAGTATCCTTCAGTTATGCTATTACGTTTATTCGTTTTGTTAAATTATATTTTCTAATGTCACCACATTATTAGCTATAACAATGTAACTCATTTCAAGTCATTGAATTTTCTAGTTAATCAGAAAGTTGTATCTAATTGCCTTTATTGACTCTAGAAACTTACCAATTTTGTGTTCTCTTTATGATAGTATAAACCTTTTAGTGATATACATTTTTAGAATTGAAAATTTCATTATAGTATTTAATCATCACAGCATTGGGTTATTAAAACTAGATGTTTTTTAATTTTACATTTTTTAAATTGATTATATGATAATGATAAAAAGTCATTGTCTTAAATTGATTATAGATTTATATATTATTGATTTATAGTGTTCTAGTTGTTAAAATCAGTTAGAGTATCTAATATAATTTATTGTCATCATTCAATCACTAGATGAAAATGCTGTTAGGAACAGTGTTTTAAATAGCTAATAATCTTAGTTCCAAAAAATTATTAATCAAATAGTTTAATGTCTGAATTTAGTTTTTGAATATAATTAAATCAATTTAGATACATATTTATAAGATTGCACATCAAAAAGACAAGATCTCTAAATTGGAAATGCAGAATGATTAGAGTTTTTAAAGTAAACACTAAGAAAAAGTAATAATGTACTGTTAGAAAGTTGAATATATATGTAGTAACTGTATATATATATATATACATATACAGTTATATATATATATATATATATATATATATATATATATATATATATATATATACAGTTATATATATATATATATATATATATATATATATATATATATATATATATATATATGTAGTAACTGTCCAATATTTGAAAAACACTTAAATCTGATGTCGATTGATTCATATGGTGTGTTTTATTGAATTAATATCACAATCTGCCTCACTTTAGAGTAATAAGTAATGTGGGTGATAAAGAATCCATTCACACAATACGAACGATGAAAACAAAGAAAATGGAATGAAATTATAAAGCAAAAAAAACTTAACTACAAAATATAAAATAAACTATAAGAATAATTTAATAAAATAAATTAATAATAAACTGAAACAGAGAAAAACAAATTTAAACATAATCATGCTATATATACATACAATATACACTCGAGTGCTAAAAAAAACTGGCAAAAAAGAACCTTGAATGTTCGCATATTTTTACTTTTTCCTCTTTCAAAACTTTATAAAATTTGCCAATTTTTTTATATATGTAGCGGATATATTCTGTTTATATGATGCAAAAGGATAAGTCTTAAAACATGCAATTTAAAGCAAAAAATGATTATCAAACTAAAAAGTAAACATTTATTGATTTTATGATAAAAAATAAAACCTCTAAACTTCGTTTACAATATACAAGAAACACACAATTCATGGCCTTTAATAAAGAGTGTTTTCCCCTCTTGCTTGAATAACAGCTTGCATCCTTGCTGGCATGCTCCTTATAAGATTGGCCACTCAATCTTGCAAAATCTGCTCCCATTGTTCTTCTACGGCTGTTCTCAGCTCCTGGAGGGTTATGTTGCTGTCGGATGGCCTTCTTAAGATGCTCTGTAGGACTGAGATACGGGCTGCGAGATGGCCACTCCAAGGTTCGGATACCGGCCTCATCAAGGAAGTCACTAGCAACATTGGCGACGTGTGGCTGTGCATCATCATGCATAAATATAAAATTAGGGCAAATGAACGTTGCAAAAGGGACTACATACTCTTCAAGGATATCTCTTATATAAGTTTGTGCATTAAGGGATGGCCTTCGGAACACATGGAGGTCTGTGTTCGCTTCTAAACAAATCCCTCCCCTCACCATCACCACCACTCCTCCAAACTGTAATGTACCTAGTTAACATTGCACTGAGCGTCGCGTTCTCCTCATTTTCTCTAGACTCGAGCTCGACCATCTGAAGCATGTAGGCCAATTTTAGACTCATCTGAAAAGAGAACAGAGGCCTAATCAGCTTCAGTCCAGGCAACATGTTCTCGAACAAAACGGAGCCGAGCTGCAGTGAGGAGAGGGCCGGAAGCAGGAATATTAGAGTATAGTTTCATTTCAGCCAGGTGTCTACCTATTGTATGCAAAGGGATATCCTCACCTCGAGCAACACGAAGCCAGTGGCAAGTCATTACAGATGTCTAGAAGCAATTCCTTGGAGTCTCCATTTCAAAAAATCAATTGTCAGCTTGGTTTGTTACTCTCGGCCGACCTGATCCCGACCTCCTCCAGTAGCTGCTCGTCTCCCGGTACTTCGAAAGTATTGGCCGCGTATCACTGACTTCTTCCGTCCTCAATTAATTCTACGATTTAAGTGACTACCGTGGCATCCAACACCATATTGGGTAGAATTGGATTAGCGTGGGACAAAGAGAATGTTAAAAATTAGAAAAACTACACTCGGGTGTTCATTGCACTCTTCTAGAGAACTGAAGACTAACTGACAATATGTTGATCTGCAAACTTTGACCCTTCTTTGTTATTCCTAGAGAGGATTAATGCAAAGGATTATTGTAATGTTATCACTTATACCCTGGCCTATATGTGTGCTGGTTCAATCACAACATTATTCCATTAGTTAATATTTTTTTAATGAAAATCTATAATTAGATTTAAGAAAAAAATCTTTTTTAAGAAAAAAAATTTAATGAAATGAAAAATGAAGTGTGCCGGTTTTTTTGCACTCGAGTGTATATAAGCATACCAGGGAACCCTGAACCAAACTTGTCAAATGTCAAAATATCCAAATCATTATGATTTTGTGTGTCATCAGGGGCTTACTTGTTGAATGCATTTGTTCGTGATTTATTAATGACTATTTAGTATCCTTCAGTTATGCTATCATTATTAAATTATATTTCCAATATCCACATTATTAGCTATAACAATGTAACTCATTTCAGGTCATTGAATTTTCTAGTTAATCAGAAAGTTGTATCTTATTGTCTATATTGACTCTAGAAACTTGCCAATTTTTTTGTTGTGTTCTCTTTATGATAGTATAAACCTTTTAGTGACATACATTTTTAGGATTGAAAATTTCATTATAGCATTTAATCATCATAGCATATGTAGATAGAATAGCTGTGTCATCAACAGATATTGCTAGGAAGGTGTCAGGAGTTTTAGGGTTATCCAGAGTATAGATGATTGGGCCCAGAACGCTGCCTTGTCGAACACCAGCCTTGACCGGATAACAGTCCAAGACCACAGTTCCACAGCATACTCTGAAGGAACAATTGGGGAGGTTGGATAGAAGGAATAGGTATAGAGATTGAGGTACATGGATATTTAGCTTGAAAAGCACCTTCTGATGTCAAACCTAGTTTGGGCTCCTTCCAGAAATATATCAGGGCAATATTGGTTGTCTTCAAGTGCAGAGGGCATATTTGATCAACAAAGCGCTGCCGACCTTGTTGTACAGTGGAGTGGCTAGTCCGGAATCCAAAATGAGAATACGTAAGATACGTTTCAGAAGGATTTTTTTAAGGTTGGAAAGGAAACTTCAAAATCTGTATGATGAGGTATTATTTCGAGGCTTGCCTGGTTTGAGAAAAGGAACGATGGACGAAATATAATCCAGTCAATAAACATATTGTAGAGTACATAAAATGTTCAATTACTTTTGATCTCAGATCTTTCTTAGGAGTAGTCAGAAGATAAACATACTAAAAGTCTCCGCCCTTGGGGGGTGATCTAACGGTGGGGGTATGGGAGGTCCCATTTTTTATTTTTTCGATTATATCTCGAGAATGGTGGACTCTAGAAAAATATGTTTCAAATAAAAATTAAAGCTAATTAAATTTACTATAAATTTAATTCTACATATATTTGTGGAACTTCCAACGGTTTTCAAGATATACGTTATTGAAAATCGATAATTTTTGCAAAAAAATAATTTTTACATCAGTATTTATTTGGCATAACTCCTATTATCATTGTTTCGGAAACAATGCTCCATCATCAGGCTTGTCTATTGTATGTCCATGTTATCAGCCACTTCACTGATCATTGTTCATTACTTGTTTGTTTGCTCAGTGAAGTGGCTGGTAACATGAACATAGAATAGACAATGTGAAAATAATCACAGATTAATAGAAGCCTGATCATGGAACATTGTTTCCGAAACATGTAGTTACAAATATTAAATGTAATAGGAGTTATGTCAAATACTTATATAATTGATTATATCTTCTTCAGCATAAAAGGTTATTAAATTTTTACATCCACCCGGATGGAATAATAACATCTAATTAATCGAACTGACCACCCGGTCAGTTCGAATAATTAGATACTATTTAGACTGAATGATTACTAGTTAGTAGAGTTTCTGTAATCAGGGTTATATCAATGTCTCTCGTCGTGCAGTGGTGATGTTGGCTCTTTTGTGTGATTTCAAAATCATTTGCATTTAAATGGATAGTGGATAGTATTAGTTTCATTAAAGGGTTTTGTTCTTAAAGGGATGTTACTCCAGGGGACCTTCGGAACTGTGTGTCTCAGATTTTGAATTACCACTTTGGGCCTGACTTACCATCTCCTCCCCCCCCCCTCTCGTGCTGATGACAGGCTTTGTTCGGGGTTTCTCTGGTATACTTGTAAATATTTTATGTGTAATATGATTGTATTTAAGATTTTATTTTATTTTTCTTTCTCTATTTTAGTTTATTTATTTCTATAATTCTTATCCAAATCTATTTTATATTATGTCTAGCAATCCCCTTCGTGGCTTCGCCTGTTCTCATAAGTAAAGAACTTAATTATAAAAATAATTATAACTAATAATTGAAGCTTAATTTGTCTATTGATAAAAATCTTGTATTAAACTATGCAATTGAGCATTATTTCTAATGGCATTTTAATGAATAGCAGTCATTTTTAATGTGGTTAAAATTGCATTGATTAGGCGGTTGAAGATTACGTAAAAGCATTAATGGACATCAAATTTTTGATTTTATTGAATGAGTAGGTAGTCAAGAAGGAGGGAGACTATTAAGAAACTTGCGGAAAATGGACTGCATTATTTAGTGTTTACAACTTAAGGCCCATGTTTCATATTTTTGCAAATGTCAAAAAGCAAAGGATCAACATTTTGATTTATTTATAATTTTTATTTTGCACAAATAATTTTATTGATTTCATCTAGTTGGATTTAAATTTCTAACCATAAAACAAAGTATATGACAATGCGACAAACCTAGTTTCTGCCATCCAACATTGTACATTTAAATTTTCATTATTGGAAATTTTATCATTGCTAAAACTTCCTAGCATTGTGAAAATTATGTAGATAAAAATTGGTATAAATGAGTACAATATTACCATTGCAAACTGTTGCAGAATGGTGCTAACCAATCGGTTGATTTTCCAACTTCACAGGGATCCACATGTCACATCACATATTTATAGATTTCTTAAAAACAATTTAATTGAAAATCAGTAAATTTTATTATTATTAAACCTTCTTTGAACAATGAAGTTGATGTAGTGAAATTTGGTACAGATTGATTCAGTAGTTTTCACTGTTAGTAATCTTCTTCTGTAGCTCTACAGCCCGGGGTGGGCCTTGGCTTCCTGAACAATAGTTCTCCAGACATCCCTATCCATAGCTTTCTTCCTCCAGTTAGTCACTCCTTGCCGTTCACGATCATTGACCATGTCACTCAGCCATCTTCGTCCTTCCCTTTCTTCTAGTACTATATACCTTACTTTGGAGCATCCTTTTTGGGGTTCTGCCATTCTCATAACATGTCCCAGCCATTTCCGTAACAATGATTTTTTTTTTCCGAGGTAGGGTTGTTGGCCCCATGCTCAACCCGAACCTGGAGGGTTTTATTTTGCTTAGAGGTTTTCGTCCCCAAGCCTGGTTGCTTTCGCTACAGCTAAGAGTCCAAGCCACCCTTTTCTTTTGTGTTGGAGTTATCCTATCCTATCCTTTGGGGTCCCTTCCCTATGGTATGAGGCAGTCTTATTTAATGGCAGCACAACTCACCATGTCACAGTATCATCTTTAGGTGATGTGGTATTTGATGCAGGTGCCTCTGCCAAAGTACACCAACCCACCCCTGTTGATACTGCCACCTCTGGTCCGGGAATGCTTATTTGGACTAGCCTTTATTCGAAGCTAGCCTGTATATCTACAGGCCATCCCACTATCCGCCACCTGTGGACCTGCCCAGTAGCTGAGATAAGCCCTAGGATGGTTAGTGATCACAATTGCAAAATGGCTTGTCCTTTTATATAATAGTATAGATTTATACATTTTATTTTATTTCTTGTAGTTAGAGGCTGTTTTATTTTTATTTCGTTTACTTTATATTTTTTCTTTATTTTTTTATTACTTTCATTGTACACATTGTATTAATGGATTCAATGTCACTCATATTACTCATTGCCCATGAGTGAGGCAGTTTATAATATCAATTCTATAAAAAATAATTAAGATTAAAATTGTTTTGATGATTCAACATCTTTTTATCTATGATAAAAATCTTCTATATTGTTTCTTTTCTCACAATGGTCCCTAGGAACTAGGGGAAATAGATATTAAGTGTGATGAAGCACTTGTTTTATGTTGTTGTTTTTTATCTCCAGTTTTATAGAATATATTCTCATTGGTTTTTTTTTTTTTTTAGTAGAGAGGAGTGGGGGAAACAGTTTTTTTTTGGAGGGAACAGGAAGTGCAGGTGCACATATGTGGTCAGCTGATAGTTTTTGATAGTGCTGTGTTCAATTTTTAGGATTGGAGATTATCTGAAATTGTGATCCAACAATTATCGCTCGAAGTGCAGGGGAATGGAGAAGGAATAAGAAGAAAACAGTAAATCAGTGTTGGCAACAAAGACAATTTAATCTATACCTGGCCAGGTTACCAACTGAGCTTTTGTTTACAAACTGTTTTGAGGTTTCTAGTATTCATTTTATATAGAATCCCTAAGGGAACAACTTATTATAAACTAGTTAAGATAAGTGGTGATTACTTATATTATTAGAATTCCATGTTAGTCACACAAATTAAATATTTTAATGGTTCAAATAAATGTTTCAATTTTACCAAACTCTCTTCTTTAATTAATTTTTTTTTTTTAAACCCTTTAATTATTTACAGTTTTGAAATACATATGCATATAATCTTATATTCTTTTAACATTATCCAACAATAACTCTAGTGTCTAACTATTAAAATAAATTGTTTTAATCTTTGGGTGTGTGAAATGAATATCTAATTAATATCGACATAGCGGATTTAAATAAAACTTAATAATCAAGATTCTTAAATCAATAGCATTTTTAAGTGGTGATAAGTGTGATAATATAACATTTGAATGAGTAGGAGGTGTGTACATATGTATTTAAGAACAACTAAGCTATTTAAATAAAATTTAAGGAAGGGGAATGTTATAATAGTTTCATTATCAAGGTCTTTACATAATTACGTACTTACATTTTTATGCACTGAAAAGAGTGGTAATTAACCTGATCCGTAATCCTATGAATTCGTATCTTAGCTTGGTTCCCATTCAATTCCTGATAACCCACTGAGGCATTTAAAAAGATGGCCTCGGGACATTCTAAATAGAACTTTTTGTGAACCATCCTTTTTCTGTCATATCTTTTTTTTTTTAACCCTAGTAAAGGCTCCCATTTTAAACCAAAACTTTGGCACAATAAATTGATTTATTTATATTGTGTTTTTAAATGACAACTTAATTATGGTCAGTTAATTTACATCATTATAAAAACTTTTATTCATAAAACTGTCTTGATATGATATTTACACATTAATAAATATTTATTAATTTAATTTTACTTTATTTTTCAGATAAAGTGAGTACTGGAAAAAGAATAAAATCACAATCATGGTGGACAAAAAATTGAAAAATGCAGAAGAGAAAGAGAAAGATCCTGAATTTGAGTGGACACCTTATGCTGAACTTCGCTTGTTGCATGCAATGTATGGAATAAAACCAATAGGTGTTTCCTATCATTTTTTAATTTTGATCATCTGGGAAAAATTCAAAGAAGCTATGTGTTTAAATGTCCCTTTAAGAGTTGTAAAGGAAAAAATAAGCACTTGGTATGATCTCAAAGCTGCTGATGAGATCTTCCCTGATGATGATTTTTCAGAGGAAGAGTTTTCTCTACCTATTGACGAATTCCCTCAGGTTGCAGCTGCTGAAAGTTCCAAGACTGTTGAGAGCATTTTGAAGAAAAGGAAACATTAAAAATATTGTTTTAAACCTAAAAATAATTATTTTTTGTTTGATATGCAGCTATTCTAATATTGACTGATTCAAATCTGTGATTGTTTATTAGTTACCATCTTGGTTTATTTTAGTTTATTACCAGTTATTATTATTTTTATTTTTTTGACAATATACATTTATATTAAAAATATATTTTGATTTTCCCTTTAAGCCTATTCAAAAATCTGATTGTATTGGGTTGTTTCACATGAAATGTCCGTTTTCAAGGTAAAGGGATTTTAGTAAAAATACAATATGAAAACAATATAATTTTATTCGAAGTATTTACCTTCTTTTTCTACACATTTTTCCCAACGTAACAACAACTTTTTTATCCCGGATTTGAAAAACTCCTTCCAATTTACCAATCCAGGTTGTTTTTTCAATAATTTTTCGTGCATTTGGCCCATTTCATTGCTGTAGGTTGTAGAGGTAATGGTCTCACCTCTAGGCAAAAAGGAATAATGTATGATTCCAGCCATGGACCACCATACTGTAACCATCAATTTTTTCGGGTGCAAATTTGGTTTTGGCATTTGTCCTGGGCTTTCGTCGATGTCTAACCACTGCCCTGACCGACGCTGATTGTCATAAAAAAACTAAAAAATGTTTAAACTCATAAAAAAATATTACACGAAAATCGCGTGTTTCCATGTTCATATTTGAAGGTATACTAAACAGTGTGTAATTGATTGGGAAGCTAATGTTTATAAAAGAAAAGTAGAGGATTAGTAACTGCTTGACTATGATATGTGAACTTTGGAAGTAAACAACAGAGACTCGCAAAATCCTCTATGTATTTCAAATATTATAAAATCGGACATTTCATGTGAAACAACCCAATATTACATAATTATTTGTATTCTACTTGGATACATTTTACTCCTACCGTTGTATGGAAATATTTGCTTAGAGTCATATAATGTATTATTTATTTGGAGCCATGGTATGTTTTTTGTCAGTTGTTATGAAAGGTCATCTTTTTCTTTCTTTTTTTAAAGGTCAGATATGTATAGGTTAAAGAGAGTAAAGGAAAGGCAGGATCCTTGGGGAAGGCCAGCTGATAGGGAATGTTTAAATGTTTACACTTACACACATACTTACACAGGAAATGTTTACACCAGTTCCTACAGGATAGATACAATAGAAATTAGATTGAAATCATTATACTCAAAATTCAATAAATATTACAAAAAATGGAAAATTCATATAAATGAAAACAAAACTGCAGCAATAATGTTTACAAATAGAAGACCCATAATAGCGGATCATATTATCCTTAATATAATCCGAATTCTTTGGGCTCAAACTGTTACCTACCTTGGACTCGAATTAGATAAATGTTTGACATTTACATCCCATATTAATAATAAATGCTGCAAAGCCAAAAAACTTATCAGCACGATGTCACCATATTTCCGAAGAAAATCTCCACTATCAACTCGCTACAAAATTATTTTATATGTCAGTCATGCGACCATTATTAACATACGCCTCTCCGGTATGGAGCTACACATGTGACTCCTACTACAAAAAAAATAGAAAGGATCCAAAACCTATGCTTGAGGATCATTAACGACTACTCAAGGTACACAAAAATAACTGACATATGCTGCACGACCTAGATTTTCAAACAATTAAACAGTTTATTTACACTCAGACCCAGACCTTTTTTAACTCAACAATAAACTCAGAGAATCCCAAAATACAAGCAATATGAAATTATAACAAACTAACCTTAAGAAGATACGTACAAAAACCTACTAGACACATTCTACTGGAATAAAAATTTATTAAATAAGACATTCTTAGAATTTACTAGTTTTAGTTAAATTTTAATTTAACAAACCGAAGTATTGTATAAGTAAATTTATTCTTTAATTTTGATCAATTTTAATGCTCAAAACTTTTGCTTATTTTTATATATTTATTTTATTACTTTATTTTATTTTTTATTTATTTTATTTTTTTAGTATGTTTTTTTTTTTTTTTTTGTCACTTTTCCTACAGTTTAAAAAATTTATTCTAACTTGTAATTTATTATTACTGAATCAAAACCGCAGTGTGAACTGTTTTATTTCTAAAACATGTATTATACAATTATGTTACAAAATTGTAAATTGTTAAATTTCGTAAAATAAAGCTCTTATATATATATATATATATATATATATATTAAAAGTTTTTTTTATTTTGTAATTTTTTATTAGCAGTCGTTTCTTTCAGCCCCTACCCAAACTTTACTTCCTGTTTCATTGTTAAATATCCTTCATTTTATTTGTTGAACATGACTTATACCCTGTTACTTTATCACATTAACTCCTAATTACCTTTGTCTAATATTGTTAAGTGCCATGATTGTTTATCTTAAAAATTCTGTTTTACTACATAATGGGGAAGTATTTATTTTTGGAGAATGCACTTTATTTTTTTATTTTTCACAGCAACTACTTGGAGGTCAACAACCATTGTGTTAAATTGGTGTCCTACTTTTAATTGTTTTGCACTATTCCACTACTCCTAGTTGAACAGATCCAATTCCTAGGACTTAACTTAAAAGACAAGAAACTGCTTATCGTTTTCAATCACTCCAACATTTACTTGAAAAGTGTTCAAATATTCTAATTAATTACAAAAGACTCAGTTACCTAACAGTAATCTTGCTTGTTTGAACCATTGAAGTTGAGCTTTGGTGCTGCACTAAGCCATCCAATTCTTTTCCTATTCAATCCTTGTAATCTAAAATCCTTCAAAGAATTCTCGATGCTCCTTACTTTGTCGCAAATAAACTTATTTATAAAGATCAGAATGTTTCCTATGTTGCTGATGTGCAACATTGATATAAACCATATGCTTATTGTTCCATAGTAAACTCCATTATCATCGTAACCCACTAGTATTCCAACTAGCTTAGCATTCAGTTCCCAATAACCCGGTAGGTGTCTGAAAGGGAGATGGCCTCAGGACCATTTTATCAAAAATATTCCATGAGGTTCCAAACTGAGCAATGAAGGCCAATGGACTATATTACCACACACCAAAAACTATCATTGGCAAGCAGGAACTAAGTAGAGATGCCAAACGATGTTTTTTAATCAGTGTTCTTTCCAATTCTCCCTATTGCATCCTAAAGCTGGAAACCCTCAACTAGTATACTTACAGCGCCCCTGAGAGGGTGGGCAGGGGGGACAAAATCCCGCTCTTGCTAAGGTAATCTTTTACGAATGTTACATAAACGATTCTATAGCGATTTATCTTATTAGGAAATTAATCAAACATTGTAGTTAAATGAAATTGTATTGGATGATGTTGGGAGGGAGGGGGGGGGGGGGGGGGGTAGGTTTGTTAGGGTCTCAGGAGATACGACATTAGAAAATCTGCAACGTGGATGGGAAAAAAAAAAAAACAATTGATTCAACATCATACTGCCAAGAAATTGACCGAACGCATCAAAATTTGATCAAGCAACTGCCGGTACTGGTAAACAGCAAAGGACCTATCCTTTTCCACGATAACGGCCGACCTCATGTTTCAATACAGAAAGTGAAGAAATTAAAGGTGTTGGGCTGTGAAGTCACCCCCTCCCCCCATATTCCCCTGATCTATACCCTACAGACTACCTCTTTTTTCGTAGTTTGGACAACTTTTTGGGAGGAAAATTGCTTACCAATGATTTAGACATTAAAAATGCATTTTCTGAATTTCTTTCATCACGTGACTCAACGTTTATCAAATCTGGGATAGAAAACTTGGTAAGCAGTTGGCAGAAGTGTATCGAAAGTGATGGTAAATACTTTGAATAAAAAAATATGTTAGATTTGATCTCAAATTTTTTTATTTTATTCCTGGTTCTGATAACGGTCATTTCAGGTGTGACAGCCCAATAAATAGGAAAAAGAGACTTGAGTTCGCGGAAAAAAATACATGAATGAACCACTAGATTTTTGGAAGAAAGTTATATTATCGGATGAAAGCAAATTCAAGGTTCTTAAACCGGCTAACATTATGGACAATTTGGGGAAAAAATAAAACAGCTTTAAGTACTAGAAATATATTGAAAACGGTGAAGTGTGGAGGTGGAAATATTATGGTTTGGGGCTGTATAGCGTGCTCAGACGTTTGAAATTTAGAAATTATTGAAGGTATTATGACAGCTCGCTCATATGTAGAGCCTAATCTAAAAGTAGTGCCATTAAATTAGACCTGGATAACGAATACTAATTCCAGCAAGATAATGACCCTGAGCACACAACCAACTTAACCAAGGAGTGGCTTCTATACAGGGTATCTCTAAGTGTAAAAAAAAAAATTGGGTGCAACTAGATCAAAAGTGTTGCAAAATGCCGCAGATCTCACCATTCTATTCCAATCCGTTGCAGATATACGATCAATCAAAGACTTTTTTGAAGAAACCAGGTTTTTTTCCATAAAAGCTGTAATACCTCCATTTTGTTATTTGCGGAAGTCACAATGTCTTACATTACTTCAACGCTCACCGTTTTTCGAAAAAAACTATCCACATAACGCCAAATCTTAAAAAAACTTACAAATTTAATCAGCTTTCGAATGATATGTTAGACCTAATGATTTTGTATGGAGAAATTCACTTTTGAAACCGAAAAAACATGGTGTTCTCATTTGGCATACAAATCAGTTATTTGTGTAAATAAAACATTATGACAAACCCTTAATGAAAATGTGCATTTTAAACATAATAAACTCTTCATTGGAATAAAAAGCAAAGGCATATCTGCGGCATTTTGCAACACTTTTGATCTAGTTGCACCCAATTTTTTTTTTTACACTTAGAGATACCCTGTATAAAAGCCACTCCTTGGTTAAGTTGGTTGTGTGCTCAGGGTCATTATCTTGCTGGAATTAGTATTCGTTATCCAGGTCTAATTTAATGGCACTACTTTTAGGTTGCATCGCAACACCTCTACATATGAGCGAGCTGTCATAATACCTTCAATAATTTCTAAATTTCAAACGTCTGAGCACGCCATACAGCCCCAAACCATAATATTTCCACCTCCACACTTCACCGTTTTCAATATACGAGGGTAAGTCAATAATTATCCGCAATATAGCTATATTTTTGTTTATGTTGGCAGTACTGTTCTTTTGTGTTGATGGCGCATGCTTTGTTTATTCGTTGTTATGTTTATGTGCATATCAAGCTGGTAGGTTAGTTTTGTTATCGCTGTCGTGCTGTTAATAATGACCGCTCCACTTTCTATTTGCACCAAAGAAGAGCAACGTTCAGTGATCCGTTTTTTTGTGGTCGGAAGGTGTATCAGGGGCCGAAATTCATCGAAGACTTTTGGTACAGTACGGGAACAATTCTTTGCCACAACGGAGTGTCTATGAATGGATTGAAAAATTCAAAAATGGTCGCACAAGTGTTACGCAAAATGAAGGAGCTGGACGACCAGTTACCGCCATAAACGAGGAAAACATTGAGCGTTCACATGAAATGATTCTCTCAGACAGACGGATAACTGTTGACGACGTGGCAAATCGTCTGCAAATTAGCCACGGTTCTGCCTACGAAATCATTTACAGCAGACTTGGGTTTCATAAAGTTTGTGCAAGATGGGTTCCAAAACAACTGACACAGTAGCATAAACAAACGCGCTTGGACGTGTGCACAAAACATTTGGATCGCTATGTTAACGAAGGGGACAACTTCTTAGACAGGATCGTTACTGGTGACGAAACATGGATCCATCATTACGAGCCGGAGAGTAAACGGCAGAGTATGGAATGGAAACATCCAAATTCGCCGTGCAAGAAAAAATTCAAAACCCAACCGTCCGCAGGAAAACTTATGCTTACGGTTTTTTGGGACTCACAAGGTCCATTACTGGAACATTATCAGGAAAGGGGCACAACAATAAACAGTGAACGTTACAGTGAGATGCTTACTGCTAAGCTGAAACCTGCAATTCGAAGCAAACGCCGAGGACTGCTGTCAAAAGGCGTTGTGTTGTTGCACGACAATGCCCGTCCGCATACAGCTGCCCACACTGTGGAAACGCTTCAGAAACTCAATTTTGAAGTATTGAATCATCCTCCATATAGTCCCGATCTCGCTCCATCTGATTTTCACTTGTTTGGTCCACTCAAACAGACAATTAGGGGCCGTCGATTTGTCTCGGACGAAGCATTGAAAGAAGCGGTGCATTCCTGGCTCGCATCTCAACCCAAAACCTTCTTCCATGAGGGCATCAGGAAACTTGAACAACGTTGGACCAAGTGCGTTGAAAAGCAAGGGGACTATGTCGAAAAATGATGTACTTGTAAGTTTCCTATTTTATTTCAATAAAATTTTATAACTATATTGCGGATAATTATTGACTTACCCTCGTATTTCTAGTACTTAAAGCTGTTTTATTTTTTCCCCAAATTGTCCATAATGTTAGCCGGTTTAAGAACCTTGAATTTGCTTTCATCCGATAATATAACTTTCTTCCAAAAATCTAGTGGTTCATTCATGTATTTTTCCGCGAACTCAAGTCTCTTTTTCCTATTTATTGGGCTGTCACACCTGAAATGACCGTTATCAGAACCAGGAATAAAATAAAAATTTGAGATCAAATCTAACATATTTTTTTATTCAAAGTATTTACCATCACTTTCGATACACTTCTGCCTACTGCTTACCAAGTTTTCTATCCCAGATTTGATAAACGTTGAGTCACGTGATGAAAGAAATTCAGAAAATGCATTTTTAATGTCTAAATCATTGGTAAGCAATTTTCCTCCCAAAAAGTTGTCCAAACTACGAAAAAAGAGGTAGTCTGTAGGGGATAGATCAGGGGAATATGGGGGGAGGGGGTGACTTCACAGCCCAACTCCTTTAATTTCTTCACTTTCTGTATTGAAACATGAGGTCGGCCGTTATCGTGGAAAAGGATAGGTCCTTTGCTGTTTACCGGTACCGGCAGTTGCTTGATCAAATTTTGATGCGTTCGGTCAATTTCTTGGCAGTATGATGTTGAATCAATTGTTTTTCCCATCCACGTTGCAGATTTTCTAATGTCGTATCTCCTGAGACCCTAACAAACCTACCCCCCCCTCCCTCCCAACATCACCGTTTTTCGAAAAAAACTATCCACATAACGCCAAATCTTATTTTGCCGGTACGATTTGATACAAGTGTATAATGTCTTATATTACTTTAACGCTTTTCGGAAAAAACTATCCACATAACGCCAAATCTTAAAAAAACTTACAAATTTAATCAGCTTTCGAATGATATGTTAGACCTAATGATTTTGTATGGAGAAATTCACTTTTGAAACCGAAAAAACATGGTGTTCTCATTTGGCATACAAATCAGTTATTTGTGTAAATAAAACATTATGACAAACCCTTAATGAAAATGTGCATTTTAAACATAATAAACTCTTCATTGGAATAAAAAGCAAAGAAGAAAATTATTGTTTAAAAGAAAATAAAGGAAAACTGTTAATTAAGCGACACCAGATCAGAGGATCTTATGTTATTACATTTATCTATTTATTATTATTATTTAGGATTTATTTTATTAGATTTTCAATGTAATGTTCAAAACCCAATGATAATGAACATAGACCTCAATTTTTGAACATAACCGTTACTTTCTGAATGCAGATTGTGTTGAAGAATACTAGTTTTTGAGGTGAATTTTATGGGCAGATGAATCTGTTTTTACTGGGGAAGGTATTTCTACCGTTCCATGTGGAGTATCGTTAGTTTATTTATCTTTGTTTTACTGTCGAATAGTGTTGAAAAATCGTAGTTTGCCCAACAGATTGAATGATGAGATTACTAAAATTTGATAGAAAATATCCTACCACAACTTCAACACGATATTCCACCAGAAGTTTGACAAAATATGATTTTCCAACACCGAGGTGCTCCTCCACATTATTTGAAAGCAATACAAATATAAACCAACGATATACATGGATAGGTAGAAATGCCTTCCCCTGTAAAAACAGACTCATCTGCACATAAAATGCACCTCAAAAAGTAGTATTCTTCAAAATAATCTGCATTCAGAAGCTAACGGCAAAATTGAGGTCTATGTTTATTATCATTGGATTTTAAAAATTACATTGAAAATCTAATAAAATAAATCCGAAATATTAATAAATAAATAAACGTAATAACATAAGATCCTCTGATCTGGTGTCGCTTTATTGATAGTTTTCCTTTATTTTCTATTAAACAGTAATTTTTTTTCTTCTGCTTTTTATTCCAATGAAGAGTTTGTTATGTTTAAAATGCACATTTCATTAAGGGATTGTCATGATGTTTTATTTACACAAGTAACTGATTTGTATGCCAAATGAGAACACCACATTTTTTTTCTGTTTTAAAGGTAAATTCCTCTACGAAATCGAAACATCATTACGTTTAACATATCATTCGAAAGCTGATTAAATTTGTAAGTGTTTGTGAGATTTGGCGTTATGTGGATAGATTTTTTTTCGAAAAAACGGTGAGCTGTATAATTGAAGTAATGTAAGACATTGTGACTTCCGCAAATAACAAAATCCCGGACACTTCTTAGAAAGTGGACATCTTTTGAAAACATTACGAACATATAATAATACCTATTGACTTTGTTCAATTAAATAAACTTAAAATTTCATCAATAATATATTAATCAGTTAAAAGGCCCTGCATATTTCAGTTCGTAAAGCACTTTCTTCAGGAACAAATACAAATGTAAAATATTTTCATAAGTGAGAGAACCAACCAGAAAAAAAGTATGAAACTATAACTACACAATTGTTGATGAAAGATACTATTAAAAAATGAAAACAAAGAATGACAGAAACGTAAAGAAAGTAAATAATATAATTGTCACTGTATCGCATCGTTCTTTCCCAACTCTCAGATTTCCTAGAAGAACCCTATACCCAATATTTCCTGTAATATCTCAATACATATATTCCACAGTAGATCGCCTAGAGTTAACTATCCTGATCCCTTTAGATTTTTCAATAATTTTGACTACAACAATTTCCTGTACAAACTTCGAAACCTTTCCTTACCCACATGTGCCTTACTTTGGTAAAACCCTTCCTTTCCGATCGATCAAAGAGTGTAGTTATTCCAAATAAAACTACTTCCAAGACCCTACCCCTTCTCTTTGGCGTTCCTCAGGAATCTTCACTTTCATCCACACTTTTTTATGACTACCTTCCCCTTTCCATCCATCACTACCGGTATCATCTTTATGCTGATGATCTTCAAATCTATATATCCTTTTCCAACTCTGACCTATGACAAGCCACTAGAAGGATTCAGAAAAAACTGGATCGAATCTGTAACTGGGCATTGACGAACAAGTTGAATTTAAATGCTGACAAGAGCAAAGCGCTTATAATAGGTTCAAGTTACTTCCTCAAAACCATACATTTAACCCTTTCCACGCCACAGTGTACTACAGTTCACCATATTTCGATAGATTGTTTGGAGGGCCCCCATCATAAAAAAAAAAGTTAATTACTTTTTTGTTTACTGATTTATTCAATTATGGCGTAGGGATGTGGCGACCCCATCGCCCAGTCGTTAGACTGCAATCAGCAGCTGATCCTCCTGGTTGGGGGAACACTTACGCTGACATTCACACACAGTACACTGTATACAGCACACTACAATCACCTACACATTACAGACAAAGGTCACATACACTACACACTCTAGGGTCACCTCCCCTAGAAAAGCCGCCCGGGTGGGGAGCATGCAAGGATGCTCCGTGGAGGTAGGCCCTCCAACTGGTTCGGGGGCAGTGGGCTGATAACCCACTCCCTCTAAACTTTATTTATCAAAAAATCTTCAAAAAGTAAAGAAGCCGTACTGTCTATTTGGAAAGGACTCAGGAACCGTCACTATGACTTAAAACTAGCTTTTTGGAACGTTCTATCCCTGAACAGATTAGGAGCTCTTCGGGCGCTGCTCTCGCAGACCAGAAGTGCCAGATTGATATTGCAGCAATGTAGGAAATCCGATGGCTGGGGAAGGGAATTACGGAAAGGAAAAAACCACGCACTGTATTATAGCTGCCATGACACCCAGCACTCCTTTGGGACAGGGTTTATTGTGTGTGGTCTTGCACGCCAACTTGTTATTGATTTTACTCCCGTAAACCAAAGGATATGCAGAATAAGAATTAATGGTAAATTCTTCAACTATAGTCTAATTAGCTGTCATGCACCCACTGAAGTGTCCAGCGAAGATGACAAGGATTTGTTTTATGACGATCTGGATACAACCATAGATGAATGTCCAAGAAATGATGTGAAGATCCTCCTTGGTGATTTGAATGCACAAGTAGGTCGGGAGCTGGCATATAAACCAACCATAGGATCCTTCAGCATACATGAGTCGTCCAATGACATGGCCATAGACTGGTTAATTTTGCAGCCTCGAAGGGACTAGTGATTGGCGGCACTTTTTTCAAGAAGAAAAGGATCCATCAGGCCACGTAGTATCGCCCGGTGGAAGGACCATGAGCCAAATTGACCAGCTTCTAATAAGCGCGAGCCACAAGTCAGATTTGATTGACTTACGGACCTACAGAGGAGCGAATGCTGATTCAGATCATATAAGTGTGGCAATGATCAGAGCCAGGATTTCGACAGTAAAAATAACAAGAACAAAGGGCCGAGGACTTTACAACACCGATAAGTTAAAGGACTCTGAGATACGAGATGCATATCAATTAAAGCTGGATATGAACCTGATAACTTATAAAATACTAATGAGATTCATGTACTTGTGATTCTTACTGATAATAGCTTGTAGTTATGGACTAATTTTGTGCTTGTACCAGGTCAAGGTTAATAACCAGGCCTATAATAAGCATAAATTTAAAATTAACTTTAGAAATAAATGAAATGAATACAACAAACATTATAAATATGTATAAACATTATAACATATAAAATACTAATGAGATTTATGTAGTTGTGATTTCTTACTGATAATAGCTTGTTGTTGTGGACTAATTTTGCTAGTACCAATTATTAAACTGATTTAAGATGCTCATCAGTTAAATTAGATCTATATACATTCTTTACATACTTCATTTTAGAGAATGTTTTCTCACACAAATAGGTAGAACCAAAAACGAAAAAAGCCCACGAGCAAAGCACTCAAAGCATCGACTGCAAATCGACGGGAAACTGAGTTTCAGTTGTGTGACTGAATATTTCACATGTTTTAAAATGTGTAAAACACCTTTTATATTACTTTAACGCTTTTCGGAAAAAAACTATCCACATAACGCCAAATCTTAAAAAAACTTACAAATTTAATCAGCTTTCGAATGATATGTTAGACCTAATGATTTTGTATGGAGAAATTCACTTTTGAAACCGAAAAAACATGGTGTTCTCATTTGGCATACAAATCAGTTATTTGTGTAAATAAAACATTATGACAAACCCTTAATGAAAATGTGCATTTTAAACATAATAAACTCTTCATTGGAATAAAAAGCAAAGAAGAAAATTATTGTTTAAAAGAAAATAAAGGAAAACTGTTAATTAAGCGACACCAGATCAGAGGATCTTATGTTATTACATTTATCTATTTATTATTATTATTTAGGATTTATTTTATTAGATTTTCAATGTAATGTTCAAAACCCAATGATAATGAACATAGACCTCAATTTTTGAACATAACCGTTACTTTCTGAATGCAGATTGTGTTGAAGAATACTAGTTTTTGAGGTGAATTTTATGGGCAGATGAATCTGTTTTTACTGGGGAAGGTATTTCTACCGTTCCATGTGGAGTATCGTTAGTTTATTTATCTTTGTTTTACTGTCGAATAGTGTTGAAAAATCGTAGTTTGCCCAACAGATTGAATGATGAGATTACTAAAATTTGATAGAAAATATCCTACCACAACTTCAACACGATATTCCACCAGAAGTTTGACAAAATATGATTTTCCAACACCGAGGTGCTCCTCCACATTATTTGAAAGCAATACAAATATAAACCAACGATATACATGGATAGGTAGAAATGCCTTCCCCTGTAAAAACAGACTCATCTGCACATAAAATGCACCTCAAAAAGTAGTATTCTTCAAAATAATCTGCATTCAGAAGCTAACGGCAAAATTGAGGTCTATGTTTATTATCATTGGATTTTAAAAATTACATTGAAAATCTAATAAAATAAATCCGAAATATTAATAAATAAATAAACGTAATAACATAAGATCCTCTGATCTGGTGTCGCTTTATTGATAGTTTTCCTTTATTTTCTATTAAACAGTAATTTTTTTCTTCTGCTTTTTATTCCAATGAAGAGTTTGTTATGTTTAAAATGCACATTTCATTAAGGGATTGTCATGATGTTTTATTTACACAAGTAACTGATTTGTATGCCAAATGAGAACACCACATTTTTCTGTTTTAAAGGTAAATTCCTCTACGAAATCGAAACATCATTACGTTTAACATATCATTCGAAAGCTGATTAAATTTGTAAGTGTTTGTGAGATTTGGCGTTATGTGGATAGTTTTTTTCGAAAAACGGTGAGCGTTGAAGTAATGTAAGACATTGTGACTTCCGCAAATAACAAAATGGAGGTATTACAGCTTTTATGGAAAAAACCTGGTTTCTTGATGAATTATATTCTTGGTGAATTTTATGGGCTGATGAATCTGTTTTTACAGGGGAAGGTATTTCTACCGTTCCATGTGGAGTATCGTTAGTTTATTTATCTTTGTTTTACTGTCGAATAGTGTTGAAAAATCGTAGTTTGCCCAACAGATTGAATGATGAGATTACTAAAATTTGTTAGAAAATATCCTACCACAACTTCAACACGATATTCCACCAGAAGTTTGGCAAAATATGATTTTACAACACCATGGTGCTCCTCCACATCATTTTCTACAGCTTTTGACACAAGAGCGACCACTCCTTTATTTTTACCACACATGTTTTTGCCTCCATCAGTTGTAATTGATTTCAAGTTTTTCCATCGAAGGTTCTTTTTATTAATAGCATTGTCAACTCCCTTAAAAATATCTTCACCAGTAGTCGTTCCGTGAATACTAACAATATCAAGAATTTCTTCATACACTTCATAGCTTGTATCTACTCCTCGAATAAAAATCAGTACCTGAACAGTGTCTGACACATCCGTTGACTCATCCAAGGTAAGAGAAAACCACTCAAGATGTCCATTTTTGTCAAACAGTTGAGTTGATATATTTTCTGCGATTGCTTCTACTCTCCGAGCCACGGTGTTTGCTGACAAACTGACAGATTTAAATAAATTTTCCTTTACGGGGCATATATCTTCGGCTTCTGCAACTATGCATTCTTTGATCATTTCTCCATCGGTGAATGGTTTTCCACGTTTAGCGATTTCAAGAGCCACTCGAAAGCTGGCACGAGTTGCAGCCTCTTGTTCAGTATTGAGTTTCAAAAACGTAGATTGCTGCAATTTCAATCCGCGCTTCAAAGCATCAATTTTTTCTGTCCGAAAACTTCCAGTCTGACTAACTTCGTGGGTATATTCATTTCTGTCAAGGCCATATATGCTTTCCCTCTATCAGTCGAGTCATAAGCCTGCTTAAAATTTATGAAAACAGGATGGGTATTAATACGGAACTCTTTTCTTTTTCAGGATCATCCAGAGGGCAAAAATTTGGTCAATAGTTGATTTACCCTTAACGAAGCCACACTGATATTTTCCAATTTCTTTCTCTGGGTATGGAATCAATCTCTTGTATAATATGCTGGAGAGAAATTTGTATACACATGGAAGTAGCGATATACCTCGATAGTTGTTACAATTCAAAGAATCCCCTTTCTTATTGGATTGGGTGTAAAATCGCTTTCCTCCACTCCTTGAGAAGGCTTTCATCTCTCCAAATATCCATAAATAGATCTTGCAGGAAAGTATTCAGTTGATGGCCACAATGTTAATATATTTCCGCTGGTATGTTATCAATACTGGGGCTTTATTATTCTTTAGTTTTTCGATGGTCGCTGCTATTCCCTCCTCGTCTGGTGGCTCAATCTCTATTTCTCCAGCCAGTCCCCCTGCGGTGATGGCATCTTGCTCACGTCTGTTTAAGAGAGCTTGAAAATAGTCAGCCCATCTATCTAATATTTTTTGTTTTTCCGTGATTAGCGAACCATCTTCTGCTTTGCATGCGGGAGTCCTGGATTTAAATAATTTTCTACCTTCATTCACCATTTGAAAGGAATTTTTGTTTTTGAAAGATTTTTCCATATCCTCCATCTGCTTATTCCGCCATCTTCTCTTCTTTCTTCGATGAACGTACTTCTCGCGACTTCTTGTGTGTCTTCGTTGAATCATGTTTTTATAGACCTGGTTCTTTCTATCTGTTAAAGCAAGGCATTCCTCATCAAGCCATGGTTTTTTTTGTTTCTGTTTGCCCTTGAGACCCAGAACTTCTTCTGCTGTCTCAGTTAACGCATTTCATAACACCAACTTAAAATTTGGTACTGAAGTTGTTTTTGGTATTTATATGTTTGAACAAGTTTCTGAATTTGTATACCATGGCTCATAAGTGACAACAGAATCTCGACTGATATCCGGAGAAAAATTATCTTAGTGAATGACTGTTATTATGGACTCCGCTCGCATCTTTCTAGCAGCCTCGTCTCTCACCGCACTAAGGTTATCCGATACAAGACCCTCATTCGCCCTGTTTAACCTTATGGCTCTGAGACCTGGACCACTACAAAGACTGATAAAAATGACCTTATTTTTGAAAGGAAAATCCTCCGTAGAATATACGGGCACACCTTTGAAAATGAACAATGGAGAAGGTGTAGTAATAGAGAAATCTATAGTCTCTATAACGAGCCTACGATGTTGTAGCTATCATTAAGGCAGGGAAGTTAAGATGGGCAGGACACCTCGTGCGGATGTCGGATAGGTCGGTACAAAAATAAATTCTAATAGAACAGATATCCGGCCAGCGCAGAGTTGGGAGACCCAGGTTACTGTGGTCGGGTACCTCTCAAGGTACGTGGGGAGAGAACCAGGAACCCTGCACCACTCTCATTGGCCCTGACCAGCCACACCTCTCTCCCTTCAGTTTTGCCCAAGTGCCAACACTAAACATCATCTATTTATTTACCTTCTCAATTACCATTCTTCCGAACATATATAAAATATGAATATTTTTCTAATGTATATTATTATAGTATACGTATGTTCTATTTTTTTTGTCGAGTTATCTTTTTTATTTTGTAACTCATAATGCAATTATTAATCAATTGTCATAGTCAGACAATTGCCCTATGTATTGCACTCATATTTTATTTATAGGGGACAAGCTGTCCCAGAATAAAGTTTATTTTCTTCTTTCTTTTTTCTTTATGCTCCAACAATATAATAACGAACAAATATTCACGCCAATGAACTTCATAACATTACAGTACAACACAATAATAATTGAACTAGCGAATTTAACAAGCCTATGCTCGCTCAGGGTGCCTACTCGGAGACTAGTCTAGAAATTATAGGTACCGGCAGGAAAATTAAAATGGTGTTGGTACGCGGAACCCTTGGAAGTAGTCAGTGTGGCCCGAAGGCTGAAAAGTTTGGAGACCCCTGGCTTACAAGGTTCTTTCTAATATCATCTTTTACAGACTTGTCCCTCATGCAGAAAGAGTGCTCGGGAAATACCAGGCTGGCTTCAGGAAAGGGTGATCCACCACTGACCAGATCTTCTCTCTTAGATTGATCCTTGAAAAGGCACGCGAGTATGGAATCACGACACATCATCTGTTTATTGACTTCAAGTCGGCCTATGACAGTGTTGATCGACGAGAACTGTATCAAGCTTTATATGACCTAAATATACCCGCGAAACTAATCCGGCTTGCGATAATAATGATGGAAAAGACAAAATGCATGGTGCAGATTGGATCAGACTTGTCAGAAGAATTTGATTCCAGTACTGGAGTAAGGCAAGGAGATGCGCTTGCCTGCCTGCTTTTTAATCTGGCTGAAGAAAAAGCAGTAAGGGAATCTGGGATACAAAAATCGGATACAATTTTTAATAGAAGTGTGCAGATATTAGGATACGCTGACGATCTCGACATCGTTGCCAGATCTCGATCAGCATTGAAAGACTCATTCCTCCAGCTAGAAAAGGCAGCTAAGAAGTTTGGTCTGGTAATCAATGAAGGAAAAACTAAATTTATGATAGCTGGACCGGAGCGTTTCCGGGAAGAACATATTAAGATTGAAAAATACAAGTTTGAGAGGGTTCAACATTTTGTATACTTGGGGTGGGAGATTAATTCAGAAAACGATGTGATTAAGGATGTTATACGTCGGATCGCAGCAGCAAACAGGTGTTCTTTTGGCCTCGCTAAGCAATTTAAAAGTAGGTTTTTAACCAACAAGATAGAAGTAAGGCTATACAAAGTCCTTGTACGTCCGGTCCTGACATATGAATCAGAAGCATGGGAATGGACTAAGGCTGATAGGTTGCTTATCTTTGAGGGAATGATCCTGAGAAGAATATTTGGTCCGATCCGGGAGTGTGATGTCTGGGGAAAAAGAAAAACCAAGAAATTTACGCACTCTTCAAGGACACAGACTAGGTGGATTAGTGTGAGGAGGCTCAGATGGGCAGGGCACATCGCCAGGATGAATGAGAACGAAATTCCAAAAAAATTAACTATAGAGGCTATTCATCAAATAAACTAAATAAACTTAATCAAACTAGAAGAGTTGGACGACCCTAAATGAGATGGATGGATAGCGTCCGTGCAGATGCCAGGAACATCCTTGGAAAACCAGACTGGATGGCTGCTGCACATAATAGAAATGAATGGCGAAAACTTTTGGAGAGGGCCCTGATTCAGCAATGAATTGTTGCGCCACTTATGTATTTATTTATTCAATAAAAAACCTGTACCACTTACAACCCATGAAGGGTCTCGGGTTCAGTACTTAGGTAGGCTGTACTGTTTCTAAGCCAACGGTTGTGAAAGGAGGTGATTTGGCCAGAATTCACGCTCAACCGCCAGGTTTTTCCCCAATTAAGGGTACCCACTTTTTAAGAGGCTGGGTGGGCCCCAGGAGGGTCTCCCGACCTCGAATTTGATCCACGACTGAAATAACAGAATATAAATTTTCTGCCTTCAGGCGGACTCGAACTCGGGCCCGGGAGCATGGTAGTCAAGCGATTTACATACAAATATTATTCAATATTAGACCAATAAAAAAGAAAAAAACACAGTGAATTTAACTGTTTTTAAATACTTATGCTTGCCCTGAAAAGGGTTCATATATACCAGTTATGTATCGGTACCAAGTTTTCGATACTCCGTACCAGTACCTCGGTTAAAAATACATTGCTTTCACATAAAAAAATCTCTAGGAGAACTAAAAAAGCAAATCACATCTTATTAATAAAAACAATAACAGCTTAATATACTGTCAGAGAAAAAAGTATTCGTACACCTGCTATAAATCATAAGAAATGACAAATATTAGTGTTATTTAATGAGATGATTGAAAACAATAAAACCATTTGATGTATACGTCAACGCTTTTATCAATAAATATATTTTTGAATTTATAGAACATTTTACAAAATAGCACATAAAGAATAATTGAAAAACTTCATGAGTCAAAAGTATTCGTACACTTAATAAAATTTCTATTTAATATTGACATTCGATAACAATTAATATTTAGTAGAGCCACCTTTGGCTTTTAATATGCACTCTGGGCGCTGTGGCATTGAATTTACTAGTTTTTGAGCTAAAGACACTGTTATTGTGTAATGATAATGTCCCTTAAATTTTGATTGTTTGAAGCACAACTTTTCCTAATTGATCTTCTAGGTATTTTCACAAATGTTCAAAAGAGTTAATGTCCGATGATTGAGGGGGAGTGACCATTCACTTTGGTGTGTTGTACAGGATCCACATTTTGGAATTACAAGCTCTCTGATTGGGATCATTATCCTGCTGGAAAATGTAATTTTCTCCAATACCAAATTTTTAAGCACTGATTAGGAAATTTCTTTTTTATTACGTCGATATATTTTATATGATTCATTCTGCCATCAATAAATTCAAGACACTCCACTCTAGCAACATTCAAGCAACCTCAGACCAAGAGTCACTTTCCACCATTCCTAGCAGTTAGAACTATATTTCTTATTTCCATTGCTATATTTTTTCCTCCATATTTTTTGGTCCCTCTGAAGATAAAATATTTTAATTTTACACTCGTCGGTAAATATTATCCTATTACAAAAGTCATAATCATATTTTTTATGTTCTTGGCCCATTGCATCTTTTATTTTTATTGATATTTCTTATTAATGGTTTTCTTGTCGTTTTAACATGAAGCTCGTTCCGTTTTCAGCATTAGCGCATTGTTAAAACACTCCCCTTTTCCCCCTCTTATAGATAAATGTTCATCAATTAATGTTGGGGCACTAATTCTTGTTTTTCTTTAACTTTTCTTGTGATATGTCTTTCATTTTTGGAGTAAAAGAGGAGTTCTCTTTCCATCAAGGGCGGTTTTATGAAAACGCCGGGCATGACTAATTTCAACCGGCTCAAAAGCCTCTAGCACTGAGTCTAGCGGGATGTCTGTGTCGAGATGTTTTATCACAAATCGATTAGGTTTTGCTTTTGTTCTCATCGGGTGCGTGAAGAATTCCGCCTTATTTTTCTCTAGGGCTTTGAGAAAAAGTTGGCGGTCTTTTTCAGAGTACAATGTTATTTTTAAGTCTTGTGATCTTGTGGTCATAATATATCGGTCAATATGTAATTGATTCATAAAGGTTCTCACCTTGTTTTTATATTTTGTAGAGATAGTCACTGGTGGTAACGGGTTCGACCAAGAATCGCCGCTATCCTCCTCCTGTAGAGCGTCGAGCGTCTCGAATCTGTTTTCTGTAGGGATGTGGGGCGGAGAAGTCTCTTTTGCCTTTCGCGCCAGTTGTCTGGTGTTCGGGCGTTTAAAACCCTTCTGAAGCGACTCTTCCTGAACCTCCTGTTGTTTAAAATTAATTTTATTAGCCGCCATTATAATTGGTATTAAACCGCACTTATACGAACTGGTTAATAATAATGTCACAATAGAACAAAGGAGATGTTCTAGACAAAGGATTTGTGCACGAACAAAGAACTCGCGAACAATGGAACTCACACACAAAGAACTCACGAACAAAGAACTGATAAAGAACACACTGGAACTGATAAACGGAGCAAAGTGTCGCAAACCGAACTGCACTAACGCTAACACGGGACTTTTCGACAGTAGACTCACTGCCAACCTTCTTTTTAATGAGTGCATATTGAGGGTTAACGTCAAGGAGTTCAGCTTCTTCGACAAGGTCCTCATACATTTCTTTTTAGTAACACTGTATTGCCAGGGAGAAGCCAGGTTGGCAACGTATCTCCATTAAGTGACCTTCGGTTGTGTTGAAAAAACCTTTCATGAGGAGTGCAGTTAGTGGAAGTGCAAAGGAGAGATCCGATCGAGTGGAGGGATTCTGTAAGAACATCCTCCCAGTCTGATTGACGCAGGCCTCTTGCCCTTAAGTGCTAATAACACAGTCGTCCAAATTATCCCTTGATAACATTCTACCTGTTCATTGACTTGCGGATTGTAAGGTGTTGTCCTGCTTGTAGCTACACCATTGGAGTGTAAAAATGATTTCACCTCATTTGAGATAAAAGAAGTGCCACGAAGCTGGCATTCCAAATATTGAAAATAAACTTGATAGAATTTTGATTACTGTTTCTGAAGTCAAGTCCTGGCAGGGGACAGCAAATGGGAAGCGTGAATATTCGTCAATAACAGTAAGATTGTAGCGATTCCTGGATCTAGATGGAAGAGGGCCCTTGAAAGAGGAAGATTCTTGCTCCTTACGCAGTGGTACATCCTTGTGGTGCCTGGGTGACATAGTGAGTTATGTAGTTCAGAGAGTTTGCTGGAGTTATTCGTAGCACAGATTCTTAGCAGGGCATCCGCTTTTACATTTCCTTTTCCTGGTCTATATTATGTTTATGTCAAACTATGATTATGTCAAACTTATATGGGGCCAGCTTCAGACGCCATTTCAGAATTTCGTCATTCTTAATTTTACTATTTTATTTGATATTGAAGACGAAGGAAAGGGCTTCCTGGTCTGTCACAAGTTAGAAATGTTTTCCCAAGATATAGTACTTCCATTTCCTTAAAGAATCTACGATGGCTGCAGCCTCCTTCTCATAAGGGGAGTGAGATCTTTCAGATTAAGACAAAGTGCAGGAGAAAAAAGCGACAGGACGCCCCTGCTGGCTTAAGGTTACAGCCAGCGCTACGTCGGAAGCAACTGTTTCAACCACTAAGGGTAACTCATCTGTCACCGTGGTGATAAGAGAATTAGCTATGTCGTTCATTAAGTTCTGAAAATCTTTTGATTTCTGATGATCTAACGGGAAGGATGAGTTACAAGTCAGGTGTCTTATTTTATCAGAGAAGTGAGGAGTTCATTTGGCATAATGTACAAAGAGACCAAAAGCACGTTTCAGAGAGCCAGAATTCTGAGGTAGAGGTAGATCCAGTAGGGGTGTCAGGCGGTCCGGGTCAGGCCGAATTACTTTATGGGAAACTAGATAGCCCAGAAGAGTGATAGCAGGCATTGCACGCTGATCTTTCTCATTGTTTACCACAAAGCCATACTTATCAAGGACTGAAAGAAAGCGTTCTAGATTCAGATTATACTCAGCTTCATCTTTGCCGCATACGGTGATATCATCCAAGCATGCAAAGACTCCAGACAGACCTTCATCTTAGATAATCATGTCGATTACTGGTTGGAAACATGCGACTCCATTAGTGACACCAAATGGAATCCTCGTGAACTGGTACAATTTTCCTTGGGCTTCATATGCTCTATACGGCTTCTCCTCCTCCACAATAGGCACTTGATGATAAGCATTTTGAAGGTCGATGGTGGTGAAAATACTATATTCTGCCACCTGACAAACCAAAGCTTCAATATTGGGGAAGGGATATGCATCCAGAAGTGTGGATTTATTGATAGTCTGAGAGTAATCGATAACAAGTCTTTTCTTATGGTTCCCATTTTCTCCAAGAACGACCAGTACCTGCGCCCTCCAGGGGGAGTTGCTCTCTTCAATAATACCACCTTTGAGTAGCCTAAACACTTCTTCTTTTATGAAGCAAGTGTCCACCTCATTATATTGCCTAGACTTTGTAGCGATTGGTCGGCAATCAGGTGACAAATTATTAAATAAGCGAGGTGACTCGACTTTGGCATGAAGAGTAGAACAAATTGATAAGGGTGGTTTTTCTCCTCCAAAAGCCATCTGAATACTCGGGTGTTTCTTTAGCAGATCATGACCGAGCAAGACATCGGAGCAAAGTCCACCCAGTAAGTTAAGCCGAATATCATGGTGACTCTGTCCCAGGAGTTCAAGAGAGACTCGAGTATAGCCTTTAACCTGCGATGATAAGGAAGTCGATGCCATCACCACACTCCCACTATCAGGGTAAACCACACAAAGCTATGGGAACTGCCAGTATCGATTAGACAGCTAACCTGTGAGCCATTTATTCTACCGTGAACAACAGCCTTATGCAAAGTTTACAAAAAACCACTATTTACAGATGCTAAAAACAATGATGAAGAATAAGAGTTACCTTTAGATTTTACTCTCTTCCTGCAAGCCCTAGCAAAGTTTCCTTTGATGTTACAGTTTTTGCAAACAGTATTTCTAGCAGGACAGCTAGAGCGAGGATGTCGATCATTCCCACAAAAGTAACACTTTACTTCATTTCGAGAAGTTGCCAATAACACAGACTCAATGTCTGCAACAAGTCACCTCATGAGGTGTAGCGCTCTTCTTTGATGGACATCCAGAGGCAGTATTAATTGATATGTTGTTTGGTGTATTATATTGCTGAGATTTTTTTTGTGCTTCTTCTAGTAATTGAGCCTGAGCTTCGGCATCGGTCAGGCTCAGAGTCTTATTTTCTAATAAACGCTGCCTAATTGTTGTTGTTTTCTGGTCGCAAGCATGTGACGCGCGAATATTTCACTCTTATGTTGTTCCAGAAACAATATTATTTTAAAGTAAATCATTAGATTGAATAAATTAAATTAAATGAAATCAGTTTTAATTTACTTACAAAGTAACTCATTATTTTTCTTTGTTTTTTTTAAATATAATTATATTCGGATTTAGGGTTTAATTTTTTTAATTGTATTTAATTATTGGATTTAAATTTTAATTTCAAATAAATAAGAAGACGAAGAACGGGATTGTATTGATAGTTGTAAAGTGTAATGCATTATGAATGGAACGTGAATTGTTTATATACTAGTGTAATCAAGGGTTTGGCAATACTGTTTACTGCTAACGGCTTTCTTCATGATAAGGAGTGCTGTTTCAACAGTTGATGGAGTAAGAAGATCGTGGCACATGACTGCAGTCGGCGAACATTTTCGCCGCGGTTTTTTTTTCACTCTCACTTTCTTCTAACATCTAGGTTCGCCCAGGGTGTCTTTCTCGTAAAATGTCGATGTGAGTGAACTTCAGGGAGAAGACTGAAGACGACAAACATTCACGTACTCAAGGTACCCCATATCACAACTGATCAGGTCAGTCAACTATATACTATAGCGATGGCAATTAATCCAAGAAAAAATCATCATAATTTCTAAACGAGGACTATTGTAGTTATGATTTTATAAAAGTGCACTGTAAATAATTTCGTTTGAGTTTTATTTTTAATTTATTACATTTAATTAATTTTTCTCAATAGAATTAGTTTCTTTTTTCTTTGATAAAAATTTATTTTTTTTTCCGTTATTTGTCCGCAGCTGCGAGGGAAATTTATTTGTATTATCATTGTTTATTTATAAAACTATCACTTCAACAATGTCCTTTCATTTCTTATTATAAATGTATAAAGGGTGTCCCGAATTTAAATGGCAAAACTTCAGGAACTTATAGGGGACCAAAAAACTAAGACAAAAAGTCCTTTAGGGATTTGATAATTTTTGCTTAGTTTTAGAGAAAATCGCAAAAAAAAAAAAAAAAAAAAGAAACAAAACAAAAATGTTACAGGTAGCGATTATCACCTTTCAAAGTTCGTCAGGCTAGGCAGAGAGATATGTAAACATTTAATGTTATCCTTTACATTCTTTTATTTGTTTACATTTTGGCTTCCTTCTGGGATTATAATTCCTAAATCAGTCTTCAGTCAGTTACTCAGATATTTTTGTGTGAATAGCATCAGCCACAATGCAGCATACATATTCTAATGTTGAATACGCTGATATAATTTTTGAGTATGGTTTCTGTAACGGTAATGCTTTAGAAGCGGTGTGGGAGTATGCGCACCGATTTCCAAATAAAAGAAGAGTGCTTAATCGACGAGTCTTTTCGCTAACTTTTAATAGACTACGAGAGACTGGGTCATTCTTAATACGTAATAAAGGCGACCAATTCCAGCCAGCAATAAGAGCAGATTTTCGGAGAAGAAATTGTGTCCAACGCCACTTCGATAACAATCCTGAGACTAGCTTCCGAAGAGCATCTGCTGCATTAGCAATATCGCAGCAAGCAATATGGCAAACTTTGAAAGGTGATAATCGCTACCCATACCATCTTCAAAAAGTTCAGAATTTATTACCTCAAGAGATTGAATTTTAGTAACTGGTTTCTTGACAAAATTCGCGATGATAATTTATTTCCATTAAAAATTATATGGACCGATGAAGCTACCTTTACAAGAGGAGGAATTGTTAATCAAAGAAGTTATCATGTATGGGCTCTTGAAAATCCCAGAGCTATTAGAGAGAATAGGTTTCAGCATGAGTTTGCTACTAACGTTTGGTTTGGTATTTGGAACGGATTACTGGTGGGACCATATTTTTTACCTGGAAGATTGAATGGTATCATATTGACACATTTTTTGGAGTACGACTTTTCTAATTATTTAGGTGACATTTCCTTACAGCAGCGGATTGAAATGTGGTTCCAACTCGATGGATGTCCAGCTCATTATAGCAGAGTTGCTGGAGCTTGGCTGGATATAAATTATCCATAACGATGGATTGGACGTGGAGGAGTAGTACCTTGGCCACCCAGATCACCTGATATGACACCCATGGATTTCTTCGTATGGGGAACCTTGAAGCAGAAAGTTTATTCGGTGTCAATCAACTCAAGAGAGCAATTAAGAGACCGAATCATAGATGCAGTACACCAAATATCATCAGAACAATGTTTAGCTGCAATTTATCAAGTGAGTGCTAGATGTAACGCTTGCATTGGTGCAAGAGGACATCATTTTGAGCAATATTCACATTAAAAAGAATATAACATAAATATAAATGTAAATAAATAAGTATAAAAATGAAAACTTGTTTTATTTATTTTTTTTTGCGATTGTCTCTAAAACTAAGCAAAAACGAGCAAATCTCCAAAGGACTTTTTGTCTTAGTTTTTCGGTTCCCATAAGTTCCTGAAGTTTTGCCATTTAAATTCGGGACACCCTGTATATTATTAATTCATTTTTCAACCGACTTATTCATTTCTCAACTCGTCAGTATTTTTTTTTTTTTTTTTTTTTTTTTTTGTGTGTATGTTACGCGATTACTCCGTCAATTCTGAATCAATTTTGATGATTCTTTTTTAGATCGGTAGGTCATACTTCAGAGGTGGTCCCATTAAAATTATTTTGAAATCAACGCAGCACTTTTGAAGAAAAATAAAAAAAACAGTTTAAAAAATCACTTATTAACGGGTTTTTTAATTTTTCTTGAAAAGTGCTGCATTAATTTCAAAATGTTTTTTACAGGACCACCTCTAAAGTATGCCCTTCCGATCTAAAAAAGAATCATCAAAATTGATTCAGAATTGACAGAGTAATCGCGTAACATATAAAAAAACAAATGCAGATAAGTTGAGAACCTCCCTCAATTCTTAATCAATTTTGATGATTCTTTTTTAGACCGCTATACTTCAGATGTAGTCCCATAAAAAATATTTTGAAATCAACGCAGCACTTTTTAAGAAAAATCAAATAACCAGTTAATAAAAATCACTGTTATATAACCTTACATTTTAAACATATTTATGATTATGATTATTTAAAATCTCCATAGTAACTAAATCTCCGTCCTAAATAATAAAGAAACATCGCCACTGGTGGAAGGCGGTGTCTACTTTTAGGCACCCTCAGAAAAAAGCTCAATTCAGTTGAAAGTTATATGATAAATTGGTACCAGGTATTTAATTTTCTTTATCAATGATTTTATATGTATGTACAAACAACATACACATACCCATTAATGAAAAATATACATAATGATTTCAACTCCCATTTTGTGTTCAATTTTCCCAATTACATGAAGGTAAGTGGAATGATAACCTCGATAAGTCTTTGTTCAGTAACTCGAACAATTTTTCAGGGTAGCTTGAAGATCGAGAATTGACTATATAAACAAAAATACACTCACCACTAAAAAGTGAAAAATAAAAATAATTTTTAGAGAAAAAAACAAAACCGACTTCAAGATTAAACCTACTTACACGAACTTAACTAAAAAATAAAAAATAATATTTTAATTGCTTCAAAACAAAAACCGTTAAATGAAAATCAATGAAATTATCGATACTTATATACCTATTCACAATTTATGATAATTTATTTTTGGAGTCGGTGCCAACCAAAACTAACAGAATTTGAAAAGAAATGGTAATTGTAAAGATCCTCCCACTGTTTCATCACCGCCACACCGCTGTCTCCGGCCATTCGAAAGTTTATTGTACAGGCAGGATCAAATTGCCATTTTTGGCTGGCACTGACTCCAAAAATAACTGATCATAAATTGTGAATAGGTATATAAGTATTGATAATTTCATTGATTTTCATTTAACGGTTTTTGTTTTGAAGCAATTAAAATATTATTTTTTATTTTTTAGTTAAGTTCGTGTAAGTAGGTTTAATCTTGAAGTCGGTTTTGTTTTTTCTCTAAAAATTATTTTTATTTTCTCTTAATGTTGAAATGAAATGAAATGAAATGAAATAGCCTTTATTTATGCAAAAGAAATTGTATACAGATTCACAATAAATATTCAGAATCTAAACAGGAGAAAAGAAAAATATATCAAATAAAAATATTGACTTTTTGGTTTCTATAAATGTAAATCATAAACATATTCTGTTATCATAAACATGTCATAAGCATATTCTGTTCTATAAATATAAATCATAAACATATTCTTTCCTTTCTTCCTTCCTTTCATGCATAGGCCTTCCCTTTCGGGAGTAATAGTCAGCACTTCCCGGGGTGACTGGCCCTATTGGGATGTGAGTTTGGTCCACTTCTTCTTCCAAACGTCTCTGTCCCTAGCAGCTCTCCACCAGAGGGGTCCTGCCTGCAGTTTAAACGTGTCACTCCACCTTTTCTTTGGGCGCCCTTTTCCTCTTTTTAGGTCATATGGAGTCCATTCAGTAACAATTTTCGACCATCTATTTTCTTCACACCGCAGAATATGCCCAGCCCACTTCCATTTGCTCAGTTTTTATCCGCCTGAGTGTGTCTGTGAGCCCTGTTTCTTTCTTAATCTGGATAGTTCTCACCCTGTCGCTTTTTCTCACCTTCATAATAGATCTTTCGATATTGTTCTGCCACACCTGGATCTTCCTCTCTTGAGATTTTTTCAGAGACCACGTTTGGCATCCATATGTAACCGCTGGGCTTATACAACTGTCAAAAACATGTCTTTTTAGCTTCATACTTATATTGCCTTTCATAATATGTTTGAGGGACCAAAACTTGTTCCAACCTACTGCCATTCTCCTCTGGATTTCTTTTGCTCCTCTATCTGCGAAGGATACTATCTGACCCAAATAGATAAACTCCTCTACATATTCCAAACTGTAGTTGTTTAGTTGGCATTCTTCTTTTCCTCTATTCGTCATCAGTTTCGTCTTTTTGTAGTTAGGGTAAAGACCAATTTCTTCACATAATTTTAGAAGATGCTTGAGCATTTCCCGCAATTCTCGCATATCTTTGGCAAACAGCACAATGTCATCGGCAAAACGTAAGTTGCTTAACCATTTACCATTTATTTTTATTCCCATGTTTTCCCATCCAAGACGCCAGAATACCATCTCCAGTACAAGAACAAATAAAAGTGGGGATAGCGGATCTCCTTGTCGCACACCCTTCTCAACACTGAAGCTTTGTCCTCTCTTTTCTGTCATGATATATGCAGACATAATCTGGTTTACAGTCTGGATGTGGTCCACTGTCGAAAAACCTTTTCTAAATCCTGCTTGTTCTTCGTCAACACATTCCATAATTCTTTTGGTGAGCCGCTGTTTGATGACACTGGTGAAAACTTTTGCCAAAGTTGAACAAAGGGAAATAGGTCGATAATTCTCCATGTCATGCTTGTTGCCCTTTTTGTAAAGCAGAATTATTTTTGCGATTTTCCATTGGTAAGGAATTTTTTCTTACCCTAGAATTAGATTAAATAATTCTGTTACTTCTTTTATTAGAGTTATTCCTCCTGCTTTTAAAATTTCATTACTGATATTATCCGGCCCAGGACTTTTCTCAGGTCTAAGTTTTTTCAATATAGATTCAACTTCTTCTTCTATTATTGGTGGAACTTCTTCTAGAATGCTTACTCTATTTTCTTCCTTATTTGCTTCTAAAGTTTCCTTTTTATTTTTATATAATTGCCTGAAGTAATCCGTGGCTACTCTATTCATATGTTCTCTATTAGTTATGGTTTCTCTTCTATTGTTTTCAAGAGCGAACATCCATTTATTACCTCTAGACAGTTCTTTTTGGATTCTTTTTGTAGATTTGTTGCTTGCTAAAATTTTTTCTATAATATTAATGTTATATTCCTCTATGTCTTCTTTTATGCTTTTCCTGATTTTATTATATATTATTTTTATTATTATTTATGAGCTCTTTCCTGTCGTTTTCAGAAATATCTTCTTTTCCTTTCATTATTCTGCGAGTTCTAAAAAGTTCTTTTGTATCATCTGATAATTTGCTTGATTTTTTTTTAATGAAGCTGGGACCCGGTGAAATTGTGTCATCAATAGCTTTGGAGATGAGGTTATATTTTTCTTGAACTGTAATTTGAGCCTTTTCTTCTCTGCACTCGTAACTGTGTTGAATATGTCTTGTGAAATCAGTACGGAATTTTTCTATTTGAGTTTGGTCTTGAAGAATAATTCTTTTCTTTTTTGCTTTAAATGGTCTCTTCTTCTTGTATTTTTCAATGCACAACTCTGCTCTTAGCATCCTGTGATCTGTGTTGAAATTAAACCTCTTTATAACATCTAAATTTTTAATTGAACTGATTTGGTTTGTTAGGAAATAGTCTAGCTCAAATTTGTGTCCTTTGGGTGAACACCATGTCCATTTTTCTTTTGCCCTTTTTTTAAAAAAAGAATTTACAATTTGTAAACGTTGACTAAAACAGAAATTAATCAGTCGGTTGCCACCTTCATTCCTTTTTCCGAAACCAAATCTCCCCATAACTTGGTGTTCGCCCTCTAATTTAACTCCGATCCTGCCATTGAAGTCTCCCATCACAACTATCCAATTATTTTTTCTTTTAAAACTGGAAACCACAAGCTCTAATTCTTGGTAGAATTTTTTCTTTTGCTTCTGTCGAATCTTCCATTGTAGGGGCATGTGATTGTACAATAGTTAGACATTTCCTAGAATTTATTTGCAACCTTAACACAGCTATTCTATAAATAATTTCTTTAAATTCCAATATTCTATTTATTATCTTTTCTGATATATAAAATCCAATACCATAAATTCCATTTTGAGATTCTGTGTGCATGAAAACATTTCCTGATCTCTGTTCTAAAATTAAACAATATTTTCTCCTTACCTCAGCTAAACCAATAACATCCCATTTAATGTCCTCAAGAGCATGATTAAGCTCCTCCAATCTTTCTTCACTTAACAATGTCCTAACATTTAATGAACAAACCTTGAGAATGCCTTTGTTATCATCTTGGAAATTTGAATCTTCTTTCTGCTATGAATCGGTACCTACAATTTCTTTTTTTATTCACTCCTCTTTTATCACCTTCATGAGTTACCAGAAATCTGTCCAAACTTATAGATCTATGGTGAATTTTGTTATCTTCTTTCTTTTTCCTTTAGACATTGGCTCTTCTTTTTTTTATATGTATTTTTTACCGTTACTTCACTTTCTTTATCTTCACTCCTTTCCCTTTTTTTACTAAAAGTTTCTTGAGCTTTTAATTCTTTTAATGAGAAAAGCTGATCATTTATGAAAAGTTTATCATACCTCAAGGTCGCCTTGTTGCCTTTCTCCCAATGCGCTTTCATGAATGGAAATAATTCTTTTCTGGTGTCCCTTACAATCTTTGGAAGATCATCTTTAATTTTAATTCTTTTAAATTCATCAGATTTCGCTAATTTACATTTGTTTATCATAACATCTTTTTTTCAATAATAATGAATTTAATTTGACTATTACCGGGCCTTTTTTATTTTTTGGGTTAATTTTCCTTATTTCGGTTATGTCATATGGTCGTATGTTTGATATGATATATTTCAATATTTTCATTATGTTGTTATTCATTTCCGAAAGGTTGTCCCTGTCTAAGCCGAATATTATTATGTTTTTCTTTCGATTTAAATTTGTTTCTCTTTCTCTATTAATTTGAATACTATTTGTTAGCTCATTAAACTGCGATTTTATCTCTTTAATTTCTTCTTCTTGGTTTCTTCTATTTTCGTCAAGTTTTATTTCTAAGCCTGATATTTTTTTTTATGCTTATCTCTTAATGTTAATAAATACTATTTTTTTTTTGTTTAATCTTCCAGAAGATATTTCTATCTTTTTTATTTCCTTATTCTGTCGTAAAATGAACAACTGGCGCATCTTCAGATGGACGGATTCAGATTTTGATTGCTAAAATCTTTCATTCCTGAACATATGTATTATGAAAGTTGAATCAACGATTGTTATGGCCTGCTCGTACGTTTCACAGTCACTGATGAGCTCTAAAACGTTGTGGGAGAGAAAGTTTACCTTAAGTTTATCGGCACTCGTTAAATGTTCCTCAGCTGTATCAACAAAATTGCCGAAGGTGCGCTTCCAATGTGTCCTCTACTTAGAGGCCGACGGCGAGCCAGGATCGGTTTCAAACTTACTCGGTTTGCGATAACGCTCCATCACTCCCGTTATCTTAAGTGAATAAAATTATTATAAACAGTAAATAAACCTCGTAATGAAAGGCTTTTATTCACTTAAGATTTTGTGCATCCATTTTAACATATTATATACACATCTCACACTTTCTAGTTCTCACATGGGTTACCTCCTCCCTGGTTATAAACAGTCATGGTTACCACAAAACCATTCATTTATCCTATTAGTCTATATTAGGTTTTATTCCAATAGTTTCTTCAGTCGTCCATCAGAGTTTTCTTTAGAACATACCATATATCTCTACTTGGTTCTCGTCAGTCTTGTTCTCTTATTTCTTTTTAACATTCTCATCCTTCATTAATTTAGTATTATATCCGATAGTTCTGACTCCTTTTTTATTATTAGCTTTAGATATTCTAGCCTTTAGCTTAGCAGTGAAGAGGAAATGTTCGCTGTTAACATTAGCACTTCTATATGTTCTCACTTCCAATAGATCTGACTTATGTCATTTATGGATAAAAATGCGATCTATTCGGTTAACTGTCAGCCTATTGGGAAATGTGCAGGTATCCTTATGTATATTTTATGAGCGAAATAAGTACCTGCTATAATTGTGTTGTGACTTATTGCAAAGTTCATTAACCTAAAACCATTGTAAGAATGTTCTTGATAAAAACTACGCCTGCCAAGGTTCTTGCATGTTTCATCCTTACCCATTCTTGCATTCATGTCACCCATGACTATCTTAATGTTATGCCTAGGACAGCCTGGATAAGCTTTCTCCAAGAGATCGTAGATACCATCTTTTTTATCATCAGTTTAATCTTCGGTAGGACTATGCAAATTTATAGTCGAGTAGTTAAAGAAGGTGCCTCTAATCGGCGCTATTCTTCAGATATATTATAATTTTTATTGAAATATTAAGTGATTATATTATGTATAGTCTAATTTTATTTTCTAATGTGACCCCGACTATTATGAAACGGGATACTAGGTAGATGAATTATTAGTACTAGGTAGATGAATTGAAGAATAACATTTAAATTAGAACCACATTAAAAAAACATATGTATTACAACAGTAACAAAAAGGTTACACTCACTGTTTATATAAAGCAAAGAGAAATGAGCATTACATTGAATATTAAATAGAACTAATAAACCAGTTCACTATTGTAAAGTCACATCTCCTCCCCCCTTAAAAGAAAATTTTGCAAAAAAAAAAAAAAATAAATAAATAAAAGCAAACATGTATATATATTCATTCATATATATTCATAAACAACTGTGTTTCACTCTGGTGAGTATCGCACTGGTTTCCGAACAGTGCTGCCCTTTTGGGAAGCAAAGGTGTTCCTTGTCCTTTACTCCGATTTGGGTTTTGTTCTAGTTGGAGATCCACTTGTTCCGAGTGTAATTCTTCCTCCGAGGTAAGGTCCTCTCCTTCGTTGAGAACATCCTTTGGGAAGTTTATTTCCTGTTTTACTTCTGCTAATATATCAATCTCACAACGTCTAGGAGAACCAATTTTATCATTCAGGACAGGTATCATAAAGGACTTCTAGAAATGTCCATACCCAGCAAATTGTTTCCTTGGAAATATGACCACAAATGGTTCAGGTGTCTCTTCCATAACAAGTTATCTTTTGTTTTAATAAGGTATGTTTGTGGTCCCAGGGTGTCTTGTACCCATCCTTTGGACCATTGTGGCTTGTTCAATCGGAAATCTCTTGCTCAAACCTGTTCTCCAACGTTGAATACTTTACGACGCTGGTTTCCATTTCTAATCATCTTTTCCTGATGGGCACGATTTCTTGTGTCGACGACAACAAAAGATCAAAAATAGTTCTAGGTTTTCTTTTCAGAAGTAGATTTGCTGGAGATTCCCCAGTTGTCGCATGTTCCGTGTTTTTATACTGTAACAAATAATCATTCAATGATTGGCACAGAGTTTTATCTTCAGCTGAAGACTTTAAAATACATCTTTTCAAAATTTTGACAACTGATTCGGCACTACCATTTGTTTGGGGGTGGAATGGGGCCCCTGCCAAATGCTGAATTCCATATTTGTATAAGAAAGCTGAAAATTCGGAGCCTACAAAACATTTGGCTCCAATAGATGTTAGGATTCTAGGCAATCCGAAACGTGCGAATAATTCTGAGAGCTTAGATATAGCTGTCTCAGCCGTCATTGACGATACAATAAAACCTTCAATCTATTTTGTAGTTGAATCCATGACAAGAAAACAAGAAATTTTCTTATTTATAGGTACCAAAAAATCAATGTGGATTCGGGTCCAAGGGTTTTTAGGCCACGGATATGGATGTAAAACTGCTTTAGGTGGGGATTGTCGAAAATGGCAGTTTGAGCGAAACTCTTCATTTTAATTGCACCTACATGAGTAGCATGAAGCAGTTACAAAATTTTATTCTGAAATATTTCGGGTATGATAACACGGTAGCCCCACATAACACATCCGTAATCCACAGTCAGCTGGTCAAATCGTTTCCTATAAGGCTTTAAATTCTCATTTTTATGAGGAAGTGATCCCCCGTGTATCAAAATCCTCATATCCTGAGACAGTACTGGATCAATTCTTGTTTCGTGACGGATAGTGTGCCAGCTTATTCGAAATGGCAAGTTTTCGTGAATGAAATTAAGATATGACATCTTATCATCAGGATCAGTTAAACTACCTTTGACTATCCTTGACAGGTAGTCAGCTCGATTTAATGTATTTTATTTTATAACTATAATTAGAAATTAAATGTGCCCATCTTTGTAGGCGGTTAGCAGCATAAATGGGAATACCTTTCCGTTCTCCAAACATTGAGAAGTAAAGGCCGGTGATGTGTCACAAAGGTAAACTCTTTGAGAAATAAATAATCTTTAAAATGTGTGATCCCAAATATGATAGCGAAATGTTGTGCCTCAGTCAACATTTTAGAAGTATATGCTATAGGGCGTTCATTATTTTTATTATCAATCTGAGAAAGAACTGCTCCAAGCGCTTTGGCTGATACATTTACTGTCAGTTGTAAAAGTAAAATCGGATCAAAATGTGAATAAAATAAAGACCGGTTCTGAAGATTTTTTTTAATTTGGTCAAAGGTTATCTGACAGCCTTTTGTCCAGATAAATTTTACACCTTTTTTCCCTAAACGGTTTAATGGGTATAAAATATCAGAAGCATTAGGAACAAACATTAGATGAAATGTCACTGGCCCGAGGAAAGATTTAAGAGCACTAGCATCCTTAGGTGGTAGAGCTTCTTTAATGGCTTTTATATGCTTATCTGTGCCATGCAATCCTTTCTCATCAAATTTATGTCCCAGATATTCCATAGAATAACAACCAAAAGAGTATTTACTTAATTTGACTCTCAGGTTGGCTGAGTTAAGAATTCTTAGTACCATGTCAAGCCTTTCGTTGTGCTCCTCTCTCGTCCTACCGCTGATATAAATATCATCCAGCAAAGATCCCACTCTCTGGAGTCCTCGGAGTAGATTGTCCACGACTTTCTGAAACTCTCCAGGTGCACTAGAGATTCCAAAGCACAATCTTGTGTACCTAAGCAAACACCTATGAGTGTTAATCGTAGTCAACTGTTTTGAGCTATCTTCTAAAAGAAGTTGCTGATAGGCATCTTTCAATTCGATTTTTAAAAAAAAATTAGCTCCTCCAAAACTTGAGCATATATGATCGAGCCTTGGCTGAGGATATTGGTTGCTTAACAAGATTGGATTTACGGTGAGGCGATGGTCTCCGCAAAAGCGAATACTTCCATCACTTTTAAGTACCGGTACTATCGGTGTGACCCATTCACTATACTCAACTTTTTTTAAAATTGCTAACTCAAGAAGTCGGTTCAATTCATCTTCCACCTTACTCTTCAATAAAATAGGCAGTTAGGATTGATGAATTAAATGCCACTTCTATTGAGATTATTTTATTTGAAAACTAGTTTCGAATGCTAAACATTCATCTTCAGTTCTAAAACATACAATAAAATTTTCAACACATCAGTACTATGTTACATAGATTAAATATACTAAGGTTTTTAAAAAGATAAGACAAGAAATCAAGCATAGGCACTCACCTTCGAGGTAACTAAAACACTTAATATTAAGTGTTTTAGTTACCTCGAAGGTGAGTGCCTATGCTTGATTTCTTGTCTTATCTTTTAAAAAACCTTAGTATATTTAATCTATGTAACATCGTACTGATGTGTTGAAAATTTTATTGTATGTTTTAGAACTGAAGATAAATGTTTAGCATTCGAAACTAGTTTTCAAATAAAATAATCTCAATAGAAGTGGCATTTAATTCATCAATCCTAATTGTATTGATCCTTCTATATCATCATGCGTACCTCAAGTGAAGATAGGCAGTGATCGGCTTTAAAAAATTTAGGCTGGGTCCCCTCTTTAAGTTGCAAAGTAATTTTATATTGAAAAATGTACCTAAGGAAGGCTCAAATACCTTAGGGTACGAGTTAATAATATTAGAAATATCACTAGATATGTTCTGAATGAATGAGTCCACAAATAAAATTTCTTCAGAATAACTGGACTTCAAAATTTTTAAACCTTGTCTGCCAAGCAGTGGAGGGCCCCCATTTGGAATAACATGGAATTCCAATTCATGAAGTTTGGAATCCTTTCCCACCAATAACTTGATCTTCCCAATGGGGTTTATTTTGTGACCCACGTAATCACATAATTTGATATCATTTTCATAAAGCGGCATCTTTAAAAGTTTGATAAATAAAATTTGTCCGCTATAATGTTGTAAAACGACCCAGTATCGATTTCAAATGTATAAATTTGCCCAGATATGTTTAAATCTACAGTGAAATCATTTTGATGGGAAGTAGGAAAATTAAAGAATCTTTCACATAGAGTGACCTCTCCTACGGTTTCTTCGGTTAAAAATTTGGTTTTACATACCGGAGCCAAATGACCTTTTTATGAAATTTATGCCAAAAATAATCTTTATACTTGCAACTTTTAGTTGTATGTTTTTTTCGACCGCATACCTCACAAGGCTTCTGCAGCTCTGTATTCTGGTGCGATCGTATCTGGGGCCCAACATTTTTTTTAAACATATATGTGATTCAGATGGTTTTACCTTGATTTGTGATACAGGGAAGGATTAAAGGAAGGCTTCCCTCGCAGAGTCTAGGGTAAACGCTTTCGAAAATGTGAAGTTTACATCCGTAGGGTCCTATTCCATCAATCTTTCCCTTATCTTGGTCTGAGCCAATCCCAGAACAAAAATATCCCTCATAATTATTTCTAGTTCAGAGCCAAACTGACAATCTGATGCACTCTTCCTGATTCTAGCCGAAAATTCAACAACTGTCTCTCCTGAATCCTGTTGTAAAGAGTAAAATTCTGTTCTGGCAGCATAGCAAGATTTTACAGGTTTAAAATGCTGTGTGTTTTAAAGTGTCATGGCCGAAACAGCAGATCATTCCCGTTATCGCTCTGACTTTAAACTGTTTTCTCAACGGTATTAACCTGTCTACTGCTTTGTAAACCTGTGTACCTATGGTTTATATTACAGTGAACAATATTGTGATCACATTTCGTCAGGTCAGTGCTTATATTAACAATTACAAGTGAGAAAAGTGGTGCATGTGGTATACAGACTATCCACGAGTAACGGTTTCTTACTTGTCGGCACTCCAGATTGAGCTAAATATTACTTTTGCTAGTTCTCCCTAACGTCACACAGTGGAACGAATAACGTTTCTAAGTAGAAAAAAGTCATATCAACGAATCATCAATTTCGGTTCACTGTTAATAAGAACGATGTTCAATTAAAGGATTCCATTAATATTATTAGCTTAACCACTCTGCAGCTCCAGAGGAAAATAAATGAAGACCCAATAGTGCCCAGATCTAATGTGAATGAAATAATTTTTTTTGGAAATCCAACGATATAATCCAATATTATGGATGAATGATATTATTGCACATAAGTAGTGGTTTTCATTTGTAATAGTTAACTATATTTACAAATGTTACTGTTTTAAATAAGCAAATTTAACGCTTAATTTTAACTTCATTAATATATTTTTAAAAATGCCACCGCGTGACACCGTCTTCAAACCTTTTGTATTACAGACACTAGTACCTATATTAACTTTTCCAGCAAAAATCAGCTGCTAATAACTGCCATTTTCGTAATTATATCGATTTTTCTTCCAGATTCAACTACTTTGTTAACCTCTACAGTATAACGAAAAATGAATTTTAAGTGGAAATAAATCATAGCAAAACATAACATATCACCGAATCCCGTTCACTATTTAAAATAACAATATCTAGTTAGATGATTTTATGAATATCATTCATCGCCTTAATCCCTTAGAAGCTCTAATCACAAGAAAATGCATCTATATACTAACAACTGCGTTACTGTTTTCAGTGTCAATCTGTGTTAGTATTGTATACTAACTTTACCAGCACAATGGTCTGCAATGTTAACAATTTGATGGATCTTCCTTTTCCGGTACTCAGAAATCACATTTGCAGCTGAGGTTGCCGTGCGATCATGTGGAAAGCGAGACACTGCAAATATTTAAAAAAAAAAAACTAACTACCGGCCAGAGCGCCAGAAAATTAAAAAAGTTGAGATTAGCTTCTGCAAAAAAGAGACCATATGCACATGATGAGTCCTCAGCCTGTTAAATTGACTGCATATTAACTAAGTGCATATATAATTTGACCCAAAAACGTGCGATGAGTTTAAGTTACAAAATATATCCCTCGTATTATCCTTTATAAGAAAGAAGAATTGAATCTGAAAAAAAAAGAAAAGAAGAAATTCAATTATATTTTAAAAGATAAATTGGGTTAATTGTGGATAGGCCAAAACCTGGTTTTTGGACCTCGAATGACGGAAATACGGCAAGAAGCTTTTTTTTAACAATTACCGACAAGGAAATTCTGCAGATGTTTTATTATATTATTAGTGCGATTAATTCTGGATTTGAGTTAGATTTTGACAAATTCTAATCATATCTGGATGTGACTATAGATTTGTACCTTAACCTCTATCCTTGGTTTTATATGCCTGTAACAGTACATAAGTTACTATTCCATGGCTCAGAGATTGTTAATAGAACTTAATAAATAGAAAATTCTCACTCTGATTCGCTTAATAAATATAAAGTAATCGTTTTACCACAAAACTGCAAAACTTTGTGAACACATCCCAATGAAAAAAAAAATCATACCGAAGTATCTATGTATCATCAAGATTAATCCAAATATTTATGCAAGTAACGAAATTTTAAATTTGATAATTTGTTGACAACGATAAATCGAGATTATTTGTCCGGATTATTGATTTGTGGCTTATTTTATTTTATTGTAATGAGTATAATTTCATAAGAGATTGTTTTAAAAAATTAATTTTTTTTTTTTACAAAAATACCATTATTTTTCCAAAATATTGGAAATTCGTTGTCCTAAAATGTTTTAAACATTTTTCCTAAACACTGCGACTAAAAAAAATATAAATTGGGAACTAAACATTTTTTTCCAGTTAAAAGTGCAATTCGGCCCACTGTGCGTCACTGGTAGATCATGGCGTAGGCTCTGGTAGTCCAGTCAATAGGGAATCACTCCCATGTTAAATTTACTAAAAATAAGGGCTGGTAGCAACCCGCACAAAGTTGTTGAGGGCGATTAAATAAGTATTTCTGTCAAAAGTGCCCCAAAGATTTGGTGAGTTTTTTAGAGTTAGGGGCACGAGAACATGGCCAAAAGCAGTTTTTTCAATTTATAAGCAAATATAACGCGGCTTTTCATAAAATGTTGTATATAAAAGTTGTAGATAATGAAAATATCTACAATTTAAGCTATTGATCGTTCGATTCTGATGATTGGTTGTCGTAAAAAGTGCAAAAAACCCTCTAAAATGTCCCTTTTTTGCATAAGAATTATTATAAACAAAAAAGGGCCTTTTCAATACTTTTTATTGATGAAAAAGGAAGCTCTTTAAACCCAAAGAAAAATAGGATTTACCCCGTCCTCCTATCTTTATTATTTACTGAGATATACCTTTTGTTTATCTCGATATCGATATTTTCAATGCAAAACAAGCCGTTCGTGATTCACATTTTGAACTTCGGATGACCGGGATATTATTCTTAAGGGCTTATATTTTCATTATGAATTGCTAAAAAATCGATTGAAATCTTTGAAAAAACATGCAATAAAATCGACTTGAAAAAGCGCCCGTTTTACAGCTATAAACAATTGAAGCTAGAGCGTCCGGTATTGAACCGATTTTGTTATAAATATAATAAATTAAAAGCTTACCTCTCAACGATTGATTTGAGCTATTCAAAGTGTAGTTACCATAAATAACAGCCGAGTTACGATTTTTTTTAAAAAAAATCACTACGTCATTGTTATGGCTAATTAAAAAAAATCAATCTCCAAATAGTACAAAAGGGTGGATGGGCTTTCGGGAAACTTACTCGACAAGTTTTCAGTATCATGTGTCCAAAATTATTCCTTTAAAATTTGCGAATAATCCTCCTAGCCAGTACGATACAATTTTCACAGTGTTGATTGAAGCGTCAGCACGAGCCCGAGCTCTTAAACAATCTACTGCTTTCGTGACCTTTGATCAGCCTCTTTACTGGAAAGCACGTGAATTGATAGCGTCGATTGATCCATTGAATGATCCACACGGGCTTCAATCTGTAATTGTACGGTTAGGAGGATTTCACACTTTGATGTCATTTCTTTCTAGTATTTCATATTTGATGGATGGCAGTGGCTTAACAGAAGCTTTCACAACTATATTTGCAGCAAACTCTGTCGAAAAAATTCTTTCTGGCCATGCATCTTCACGTGCGATTCGAGGACATATTTTAAATTTTGTTGCTATATGCAAACGAATATTAGAAAAATGTTCTTTTACCGACGATGAACAAAGTTATCTGGATAATTTGATGAACTCCGATGAATTCAATGAAGAAGATATCAGTAACGATGTTAATTTCTTACAAATTTCTTCTAAATTTCAAAGTCAGTTTACAACATTCAAATCGAATGGACCTACTGCTCAGTTGTTTCTCCAGTATCTACATTGCATTTTCATTGTCTTAAATTTCTATCACGCGGAGAGATCTGGAGATTGCAAAAAGAAATGACGTAGTGATTTTTTTTTAAATAAAATCGTAACTCGGCTGTTATTTATGGTAGCTACACTTTGAATAGCTCAAATCAATCGTTGAGAGGTAAGCTTTTAATTTATTATATTTATAACAAAATCGGTTCAATACCGGACGCTCTAGCTTCAATTGTTTATAGCTGTAAAACGGGCGCTTTTTCAAGTCGATTTTATTGCATGTTTTTTCAAAGAAATCGATTTTTTAGCAATTCATAATGAAAATATAAGCCCTTAAGAATAATATCCCGTTCATCCGAAGTTCAAAATGTGAATCACGAACGGCCCGTTTTGCATTGAAAATATCGATATCGAGATAAACAAAAGGTATATCTCAGTAAATAATAAAGATAGGAGGACGGGGTAAATCCTATTTTTCTTTGGGTTTAAAGAGCTTCCTTTTTCATCAATAAAAAGTATTGAAAAGGCCCTTTTTGTTTATAATAATTCTTATGCAAAAAAGGGACATTTTAGAGGGTTTTTTTGCACTTTTTACGACAACCAATCATCAGAATCGAACGATCAATGGCTTAAATTGTAGATATTTTTATTATCTACAACTTTTATATACAACATTTTATGAAAAGCCGCGTTATATTTGCTTATAAATTGAAAAAACTGCTTTTGGCCATGTTCTCGTGCCCCTAACTCTGAAAAACTCACCAAATCTTTGGGGCACTTTTGACAGAAATACGTACTTCTTTCATCGCCCTCAACAACTCTGTGCGGGTTGCTACCAGACCTTATTTTTAGGAGAGAATTTTCCCTATTGACTGGACTACTGGACTAATATGTCATTTTCCCGAGTTCGAGACTCACTCCCAGTTGACTTTTTTTTTTTCTTTTTTTTTTTATTGTATTATTCAGAAAATGTTACAATATTTCTTTATTTTTATCTCGTTTATTTTTGTTCGTTAAAATAATAATAAATTTAATATTAATTATTTAATATTTATCTTTGACTATAAAATGGAGTTAGAGAATACTGACTCGGAAGAAGAGTTCACGATGTCTGAAATTAGCGAGACAGACTCTCAATACTTGTCGCAAAGAATGTTACAAAAACGTCATCGGAACGCTGCCCCCGGATCTGCCGGGAATTCACCTAATAAAAAAAAAAAAAAAAAAGAATAAAGGAAAGCAAACACCAGCTCCTACAACTCGCAGTAAATCCACTGCAGCCACAAAAATAGAACAATCCACTAATTCAATCCCAACCAGTAATAAATTTGCAACCTTGGAGAATGTTCCATCCGAGCCAGCTCAACAAAATAAAGAATTTGCAGAACCTCCACCACCACCAGTTTTTGAATCAAATGTAAAGGATTACCTTCCATTTTGTCAAGAAATAGCGAATCTTATTGGCCAAACAAACTTCCAATGTTTTTCACGTGTTAAAGACAAAAATTAACACCACCATCAAAGAAAACTATAAAAATAAAAATAAATAAATATAAACTAATAATAAATAAAAACTATAAAAAATCATTCTTTTTTTGTCTGCTAAAAACTATAACTTCCATTGTTATCAGTTAAAAGAAGATAAAGCCTACAGAGTGGTCTTAAGAGGCCTTCAATAAAGAGAGATATTGAAGAGATTGGTCACAACGTGAGAAACATCTCGAACACTCGAAGTAAGAGTGGAACCTCCGAAAACCCTTCATGAAGAACATAAGGATCAACTTTTCACCTCTGAGCCCAAGCCGTCTACTTCATCCACCATCCTCCTCAACAGGGAAAACGAGGGAATCTAAATGTCCCTTCGTCATGTTAAAATATTTTAGGAAATCCTCATGCACCACATCAGGCGCCTCAAAGCTCCAAACCACAGCCTCCACTTTCCAAACCTCAACCTCCTCCTCAACGTCCTAATCAGGGCATTCCTCCATATTATCTACCTCTACGTGTGAAACTACCACCACAGAGTCAACAACCAGTTCCAATCCAAACTTCTTCCATTGTTAACCTCCCAACCCAAACACCATTAAAAGTTGACTCTGTTCCTAGTATCCCAAGAGGGGTCCAAATCCCCGGTAGCATTCCTAGATACAATCCTCCATCACAGCTCCCCGAATCAAATCTTGTCACAAATCCAGCAGACATCAACAACATCCTATCGTCCTTCCAATCTGAGCTAAAAGAAACGATCGCACCTCTCATTTCACTCCTCACCACAGTCTTTTATCAAGTCCCTTTCCATATTCCACAATGAGCACAAAGCCCCTGACTATCATTCTATGGAATTCGAATGGACTAACTAACCACCGAGACGAACTTGACATATTTCTTCATGACAATAACATTGATATTGCCTTACTGACGGAGACCCATTTCACAAACAAATCACATTTCTACTTACGGGACTATATCACTTATAGGTCAGACCATCCAGACAACACAGCACATGTTGGTTCTTGTATCCTTATCCATAGATCCTTACCCCATTCCCTTATCCCTTCCACTCCAACTGCAGAAATCCAATCAACCTCGGTTATCATATCAACAAGTCCTTACAATTTAACTTTCTCAGCTGTATATTGCCCTCCAAATATTCCCCTTTCCTATAGTCATCTTGAATCCTTATTCCGATCTCTAGGACCTCGCTTCATTGCAGGAGGAGACTACAACGCTAAACACCAACAGTGGGGTTGTCGATCATCCAACTCCCGTGGCAGCATCCTATCCCGAGTCTCTACATCCAAAACCTATTCCATCATTCCACCTATGAACCCTACATATTGGCCGACATCCCTCAAAAAACGACCTATGATATCCTCGACATATTCATCACTTCCCAGGTATCATCATCCCAGCTCACAATAAAATCCCTAAATGACCTTTCATCTGATCATATTCCAGTACTGCTTTCCCTGCATTTAACTTCTGTTCCTAAACCCACCCATCCTTCGTTGATTACTGGCCGAGTAGACTGGGACAGTTTTCGATATGATTTGGAAATGAAAATAGACTTAAAGATTCCACTTAAAACAAAACAAGACATTGATACTGCCATAGAAATACTAACGACATTAATACGCAATAGCATAAAAGATAACACCTCAAAAAGAAAAACATACATTTCTCTCCAGAGTAATTTGCCACAACATCTTCGCATCCTGTTGAGAGAAAAGCGAAAAGCAAGAGCTAGGCGGCATAGAACCAGATATCCGTCAGACAAAAATAACTACACCAAATTGACTAACAAACTAAAAACAGAAATAAAAAAATTCAAAATTTATATAAATATACTGAAAACCTTAACACGACTGACAAATCCTTATGGATGGCCACAAAAAAACTCCTGAACTACAAAAATTGTAGTCTCTTCTAACTGAATCCAAAACGTGGTTAAGATCTGAAGAAGAAAAATCTCAAATTTTTGGCCAGCATCTTTTCAATACCTTTAAACCCCATCCTGATACCCTTAACCCAAATCATCTTGAAAGTATTGAAACAGAATTAAATATCCCACTTCAAATGTCCCCTCCTCCTAAAGCATTCCATCCCTCAGAAATATCAAGTATCATCCAAAGACCAAGAAAGCCCCTGAGCATGACCTTATCACATCCTATATCCTAAAACACCTTCCTTGGAAAGCCAACCTGTTCCTAACATTCATATATAACGCTGTACTCCGAACAACATATTTTCCTGATCCTTAGAAAGTATCCATAGTCAAAATGATACCCAAGCCCAAAAAGCCACCGGAACACCCTTCCTCCTATCGTCCTATCTCTCTCTTGCCAATTATGGGTAAAATCCTAGAAAAACTCATCTTAAAACGCTTGTATCCTATCCTAGATTCCAATCACATAATCCCAGACCACCAGTTTGGATTCCGAACATCACATTCCACAATCCAGCAATGTCATCGTGTGGTGGACGTTGTCACACAGTTAAGACCCTGAGAGTTTCGTTTCAAAATTTCAAAAACTGTGGAAAGAAAAGGGGGTGGCCATCGAATATTGAACACCCTGTACGTTGTTTTAGTATGGCCCGCACCGTTCCAATGTTTAAGTGGGTCGTGGGAAGGCCTTAATTTCATATTTTCGTTCATAGTTTATTTTATTTTCGCAATCCCAGTTTTAGACTGCTTATTTTCTTAAAATGATTTTCTTTCGGCGAAACGGTGCCCCGGATAGAATCGGTATAAAATCGATTAAAAATTTGATTTTCTATCGAAATCCGTCGTAAAACATCCGATTGGGATTCCCATCTCCTGGAAGAACTGGTTCGCTGGAGAATTTTGGAGAGCAGACTATAACCTGAAAAGAAACTTTATTTGGCACAGTTAAGACCCTGAGGGTTTAGTTTCATAATTTCAAAAACTGTGGAAAAAAAAGGGGGTGGCTATCGAATATTGAACACCCTGCATAAAGCAAAGAGAAATGAGCATTACATTGAATATTACATATATACGTTTATAAGAATAAACTTGTTCACTGTGCTTAATTCAGAGCATTTTCAAAACTCAATATTGATATATTTAAGAGAACCAGTTAAAAACTTAAATTAGCTCTATTCCTGTCATCCAGCCTTTTCTGTGACAAATGATAGGCCACCAGCCATCTTCTGTCAGACCGGTAGCGATTGAGGATTAACTTGTATATTTTTCATTTATCTTTAAAAAGCTTAATCAAGCATCTTACAAAACGTGTGCAATGTTGTAATGAAACGTTGTGGTTATGAATAAATAGGTTTTGGGGGCATCACACCAAAATTCTATGATTACTTCTGTGTCCAGAAAGATCGATTTCTCAGTCGAGTTGTTTGTTTCATCGGTGAAGAGGTTATTGTATTTATACGTGGCCATTCTATTCAACCGGTTGTCATTGATGATTGTTGTTAATCTATTGAATGGTTATATATCTGTGCTATTTCTGTGTTATGATTTACATGCTATTCATCTTCGCATAACTTCCTTTCATTCATTTTAATAACATCAGTTTTATGTGCTAAGATACAATTACAGTATTTTTGAGATGGTTATTCCATTGTAGGTAAGTATTATTTTTAAGATAATGAAATTAAGTAGATATAATTCTTGATTATTGATACAATAATTATTGTTATAATCTATGTTACATTTAATTGACCTAACTCAGCCCAATAGCTATGTAATTAGTATTAAACTTCTAACTTACCCATTTAAACATAAAAATTATCCTATTATGGGAACATCTATGCTGGCACTTGTCACTGTAATGTTGATTTTTTCCTCAACTTTTGTTCTTATCTGCATTATTGTCATTCCTATGATCATTTGATTGTAATTTTTGTAATGAATTTTATATTATGAGTTGTAGAAGTTATATGTATATTTTTTGTTAGATGTTAGTTTTTTTTTATGGAATTGTTTCATAGAATCATGCACTAGTTCTATGTATAGTGCATCAAGAATTGTGATTTCATGTCACCATAACATTTCTAAACTGATCATAGTTTTTCTTAAGGGGATGTTATTTATTATTTTCAAACACTATATATTTCTTTATTATAGTGGACAATGTTACTGTTTTAGAACTGTCCCAGCCTCTAAAGATTTTGGTAAAATATGAAATTTTGTTTACAATTCAAAGGCATTGTTTTAATAATTAGTTTATTATGGTTATCCTGTTAGTGTTAGTTACATTTACTGATATTAGTTATATCTGGTTTTGCTTAGTTTGAAGTTTAGTAAAGAAATTAAAAGATAACCATGAGTTATCAATTGTATTTCATACTCTAAAAATGTGAATACTAAGATCTGTTTCATTCATCCATTGTGAAATAAAATTCAAATCTTGGTGCCACTTATATATTTAGTATGGAAAGTCTGCCTCAATGTCCTCTTCAGATATCTCATTCTGTTTCAATGGATGTGTTAATTTGATAATTGGTGATTTTATTTGTTTTTAAGGGTCTAATCTTTTAATGTTTACTGTTTAGTACTGAATTGTTTCAGTTAAAAGTAGGTCTTCTTTTTTTTCTTATTTTATTAGGCCTGAATTTTTTTCTTTTTATTCGGTAGTTCTACTAAATACATATTTTTTGTTTGATTTTTTTTTTCTATTACATTAGTGCCTGCTCAGCTGCTATTGTATGGTATTGTAGTTACATTAAAAGAACTTTATCACTACCTCCTGATTCTGCTTAAAAATAAAGAGTTTCATTCTATTAATTGCTTAATTATGGTTATCACCAATTAATCAAATAAATATAACTTGAAACCTTCAAATTAACCTTTGGCACTTTGACTAAACAATTTTGTTCAGAATTAGATAGTGATCTGGCCTTTAAAATGCAGCTATCGGTGAGTTCTCTTACATGTTTTTATTAGCATAAGCATAAGTAAGTTTTCTTGGTCTGTAAAAATGGCAATGCACATTATAAAAAGGATCTACTAACTTCTTCATCTAGGAAAATATCTGGAATAAAATAGCAATTTGCAGAAATTGGACCAGGCCTCATCCTTGTATGACAGATGTCATTTAACTTTAAGGTAGTAGAAAGCGTAAACCTTAATGACAACTGTAGCAGCAAATAGTTTGAATTTGTTCATAGGTTTTGCTAGTTAAAAGAAATAACTGCGAAAGCCTTTATCAGCCATCTGGCATGAGATTTTTTTTGGGTTTATGATTTTCCAAATCGGGTGAACACTCTCCACTTTTAACAGGAGATTTGATATGATGTTGGTCAGTACTGAGATCTGTGGCTTCCAAAATATCTGGTTGCATTCATACTCTTTATGGTATAAAATAACACAACAGTGTGGTTTTCATAATTGTCAAGTAATTTTTTGACACCACTTGAATAAGTAGAAAGTCTTGTGTATTACATGTTGCGGGTACTGGCTTTTGCATCCAATCCAAAGTTGGTCCTCTTTTTTAATTGTACTCAAGTTTAAGAAGATATCTTAAGCCTAGTAGCATGCACTGCACCTATTGTACCGGCTAACTAATTTAGTTTTTTTTCTTTATAATAATTTTTTTACTCTCTAAAATGAATAATTAAATTATTAAATAACATAATTACTGTTGTGGAGGATTACTTAGAATTATCATCTTTCCTATTCTCGGTTTTTTTCCGGAAAAATAGCACCTACCCGGATCAAAGTCAAGGGTTAGGCAGGGAATTTATTTATTTTTTGATGTTTAAAAATTTTCTGATGATACTGGCTGTTCCCAGAAGGAATTATTATTATTATTATTAGAATTAATTTTGTAAAATTCAATGCATAAATTTTTTATAAAAGTTTTTTTATGAGAAAACATGTTATATATTTTATGTTCAGTTTTATATATTTTACCATAAATTATTACTTTATTAATATGCTGAATGTGTTCAGTTTTATTGAGTTATTTTATATATTTTACCATTAATTGTTTGTTTTTTTCCTATGTTCAATTTGTTCAGATTAATATGTTTTATATATTTTACCATTTATTAATACATTAGTGCTATGTTAAATGTATTCAAAAATAAATATATTTTTTAAAATATTGTATTTGATATTTTACTAGTTTGAAGTAGGTTACCTTGATATATTCTCTCAAAGAACGAACAATGGCTTCGCATACCTCTGGAACAAACTCGGATATCAATTGTTTGGAAATTTTGAATGTGTACATTAAACTGGTGAATGAATCCTCACAAGGAAGAAATCGTAGAGTTGTGGCTAATCTATTGACCGGTGAAATTTAATCTCTAAAGTTTGAATATTTTCTTGATATTTGGCCTCCAAGTTTAGTTAAAATGTTTTCGAATTCGGTTGGCGACATTTGCAAAAAATTTCTGAAGCCCTTGCATTTTTAATGTGTTCAAAAGTCCATGGGTGTAAAAAAAAAAAAAAAAAAAAAAAAAAAAAAAAAAAAAAAAAAAAAAAAAAAAAAAAAAAAAAAAAAAAAAAAAAAAAAAAAAAAGGCGTAATGATTCCCCCATTAAATAAATTTTGAACCCATCATTGTTTAGTCCATTTTTTCTTACAACTTCTACTATTTTAAATAAATGTTCCAAAATGGGTTATGTAAATCCCTGACAAGGCTAGTTGCTCGTCATCGTTTCAGGAAAGACTGAATTAAACATGGGTCTTGGTGTGGACATGATTCTTTTGAATCAGGACTGAGTCTAGACATGGGTCAAACATACATCGATTCCAATGTGTCCCAGTGTGTATATCAAATACAGTTGAAGTACTCCAGATCGTCTAGAAGGATCAATACACTTAGGATTGATGAATTTTTTGCTACTTACTTCTATTGGAATTTTTAATTTGAAGACTAGTTTCACATGTTAAACATTCATCATCAGTTCTAAAAACATCCACAAATTCATAACATCATTAATTTTATTTACAGATTATATATATATCCAACTTCCCAATTTTACCTAATGACCTGAACACCTATTTCGTTTCATCTGCTCTCACCTCTCCTTCCCGTTATACCAGTTTCTCCTCTGAAGTACCTTTCAATAACAATGAATTTTATTTTTCCTACATTACTCCTACAGAAATTATCTCCTCTATCATAAAATCTCATACCAATTCCATAGGCCCAGATGGTATCCCCGTTAAACTAATAAAATTATGCCTCCCAGAAATTTTACCGTTCCTTGTCCACATCTATAACTTTTCCCTTCAAAATGCCATATTTCTTACTCCCTGGAAAAAAGCTATTGTCCATCCCATCAACAAAATTCCTAATCCCACCGAACCTTCAGATTATCGCCCAATCTCCATCCTTTCAAACCTTTCAAAACCCTTAGAACGACTGGTACAATCCCAAATTTCTTATTTCCTGGAAGGTTCCCATTTGCTCGACCCTTTCCAATCTGGTTTCCGTCCTGGTTATTCCACACAGTCTGCACTAACCAAAATCATAAGCGATATCCATGCCGCCATAGATGAAAAAAAACTGACCGTCCTGATACTCCTAGATTTCTCCAAAGCTTTTGATTTCATTGATCATTGTATCCTTTTTTCCAAATTAAAAGCTTTAAAATTTTCCAATAGCACAATCCATTGGTTCCAGTCTTTCCTCTCCGACCGCACTCAAGCAGTATCCATCCCTAATCAACCCTTATCCGATTTCCTAGCCCTCTCTTCCGGAGTAGCCCAAGGTTCCAGCATTTCGCCTCTCCTCTTCAACTCCTACATTAATGATCTCCCCCAGTCAATTTTTCATTGTTCCCACCACCTTTATGCAGAGGACTTATTTATATTTATCCTTTCCTCCTACTGATTTATATGAAGCTTTTTCTAAGATTCAGGAAGACCTCAATAGAATCAGTGCTTGGGCCAACCTGCATAATTTAAAGTTAAATGCTGGAAAAACTCAAGCTATTATAATCGCCTCAAATCCCCTTCTCAGATCCATCACCGATTTTCCTACCCTAATCCTGAATAATCAACCTATCACCTTCTGTTCCTCCGCTAAAAACCTAGGAATCATTATTGACCAAAACCTTTCCTGGAAGCCTCAAATCGCCCAAATAGCCCGTAAATCAATAGGAATCCTCAAATTATTTCATCGTTCCCGCCATTCTCTTCCTCAATCCACACGAAAACTCCTAGTTTCCTCATTCATTTTTCCTCAGTTTGACTACGGGTGTGTGGTGTATGGGGGCCTCTCGATGGGGCTCCGGGACAGATTACAACGTATCATGAACAGTTTTATCAGATTTGTATTCGGAGCCCCGAGACGTTCCCATGTATCTCACCTCTACACTGCCCTGGAGTGGCTCAATCCATCCTCCCGTAGACAATATTTCCTGGGCACCTTCCTGTACCATGCCATTAATAACCATTGCCCACCCTACATCTGTAATCTATTGATATTCAAGTCTTCCGTCCACTCCCAACTCACAACAAGATCACGTTCCTCTGACCTATATACTCCTTTCCACCAAACAGCATTATACCAACACTCCTTCCAAGCTCGATCCACTACCCTCTGGAACTCGATCCCTCCTGAAATTAGACATGCTTCTTCCTTAAACTCATTCAAAACTCTTCTATTCCGATATCTCCTTAAATCCCAGTTACAGCCCGCCAATATGAGTGATAATTGAAAGTCAGTTAATCAAATTAAGCATATCCGATGCCTATGAGTTTGCTTCAATGAGTATATCATTATATAAATTTAAATTCGTTTCTCCAACAATTGTTTCTGTTTTGTTTTTTTTCTCTTATAAATTATTGTTATTATTTCTTTCCTTTTTCTTCTAACTGATAAAGTGCTATTATCAATTGTATATATATTACCTTTTAGATATTTGTAAATATTTTGTCATATTATCATTCAAATAGGTCTTATTATTTTTCTTCTCTATATATCTTTTCCTTTCTTTTCACTATATTTATTTTATTTTATTTATTTACTTACTTTTTTTTTATATATTTCTTTTTATTTCTGAACGCATTGTAATTATTCTATTGTTATTGTTATTATTATTTTTTTTTTGTCCTAATTTTTTTTTTCTCTCTCTTCTTTTCTCATGTAAATATTTATCACAAAGTTCTATTTTCAATTGTATATTCATATATTATCTTTTATACTTATTATTGTCCATTTGAAATTAAGATAGCCAGACTTTTGTACAACTTATTATGCATGTCTGTTATTCTTAGGGGACAATATGTCCCAGAATAAAGATTTTTTTCATTTCATTTCATTTCATTAATTTTAAAAATGTATGACAAGTAATCAAACATGTTGGTACTCATCTAAGGAGGCAAAGCGGATATGTTTCTTAATGCTAATAGTTCCTAGAGTGAACTGTAGAGTAATAGAAAGAATTGGGGAGTTAGTCAGGTTTCACTCCCAAGTCTTTGTTGAATTTCTGGTTATTTTCATTTAAATATATTGTGAAGTCGGAATTCTGCATCTTATTTTCACTGTATCAAAAATTAAAAGAACATATAAAGGTAGAATAATACTAAGGTAAGTAATAATATGTAGAATTCCAACTTCTCAATACATTTAAATGAAAACAACCACAAATTCAACAAAGAATCAGGAGTGAAACTAATACTTCACATCAAAAATAGCCTAAAATTAATTACTTTTGAATCACTAGAAATAATAAAATCATTTAAAATATTTCCAATAGCCCCATTTATTTTGTTCTTGTAATTTCATTAGATGTACTGAGACAATGTTTTGCTCCACCTTTCCTCTCTTCCTGCACTTCTCACCCAATTAGGGTTATAATTTGGTTTATTTATGATTTTTTATTATATTCATTATAATTTAAATAATGGTAAATCATAGTGTGTTATTATTATTAACATACTTAAGAACCTTAAGGTTAATAAAATGTCTACAAAAAAATGTACGTGTGTGTGTGTGTTGTGTTTTTTTTGTGTGTTTTTTTGTGTGTGTGTGCGCGTGCGTGTGTATGTGTATAAATATAAATAATTAAATAAATAAAAATAAAATAAAAATCTTGTTTTAAAGTAAGCAATCGAGCATTATTTCTTCAACGATATTTAAATGCATAGAAGTGATGTTTAACCTTGTTAAAATTGCACTGATTAGGTGTTTAAAGGTATGAAATAAAAGCATATTTGGACATCCAGTTTTTAATTTTAAAGTTTGAGTAGGTAATCCAGATGGACAGAGGCTATTGAGAAACTCTTGTGTATAATGGACTGCATTATTAGTGCTTGCAACTAAAGGCCTATGAAACATATTTTTACTCACAAAAAAAAAAAGCAAAACATCTACATTTTAATTTGCTAACAATTTTTACATGGCAGAAATAATTTCATTCATTTCATTTGGTTTTTAATTTCTAACCATAAGCGTATCGTTTTTGCCACGCAAATTTCTATATTTGAATTTTTATTATTTCTGAGCCTCCGTGGAGCAAGGAAAATGAAGTTAAATTTCGGTACAGAAGGGTTCAGTAACTTTGGTATAGTTGGGCAAAATTCAACTATGGTTAATCATTTTTTAATCATGATTAATTTAGGTGATTGATTCCAAGAAATTAGTTGTCAAATATTAAGCTATGATTAAATTTTGTCCTACTCTGCTGTCAACCACATATCGGTCGATTTTCAATCTTCACTGGGATCAACTCGTCACAATGAAAATCAGTAAATTTTATTATTGCCAAACCTTCCTGGAACTAAGAGTATGTGGTTAATATTGATAGGTTCTATAGTTTCTGTGGTTACTGACCACAAATGAAAAATGGCTTGTCCTTTTATATAACAGTATAGTGTGTGTGTGTATTAATCACTAGATTTCTTTTCTCTAATCATGTTTTTTGCACTATTAGAAATAAAAATAGGAAAATTATAATCTTTGGCACAACATAATGTGTATAATAATTAACATAGTGTCATATAATTGATATTTTTGTTTTGCAGAATGATTATGGATATGCAAATAGGAGTTCTGTGTGGTGTATTTTCAATAATAGCTTCAGTGATCGTATACGCAGTTTTATCTTTTTATTCAATTAAAGAAGACTCATTTGATGAAGCAAGAGCTAATCGCCGAAAATTGATTAAAGAATACATGGATCAGTCTCGCACTAATTTTGACAAAAGTAAGCAGAAAAAAACAAAAAAGAATATTAAAAAGATTAAAGAAAAAAAACAAGATATACTTGACGAAGATATAGAAGATCAAAAAGAAAACAACCATCATGACTCATTAAAAGAGGTAAAATATTTTAAATGAAACCATAACAGATTAATATACAAAATGGTCTGATTTTTGTTAAAAGTTTTCTAAAATTAATATATAATCATAGTTTTTAGTATAATTTTTTAATAACTAAAACAGTAAATGCTCTCTTACTGGCATTGTCATGATATCCTGATATACATCAGTGCATATATAAAGTATCTGATTAAACGATCACATTGTATATTAATTTGGTTATAATTCTTCGCCAGATGCTTACTCTACCACCCCATGTGTATTTTATGATTTAATCTCTCTTGTTTCCTTAATACATGTAACTATTATAATTTTCAAATAATCCAAATTCTGGAGGACGTTATTGGGAATGCAGTCACTTAAAACACAATAAAAAGTAATCAATTTATTGTGGTGACATATTGGCTTATGTTGCGAAAATTGATGAGGGCTACCAGAAAGGGTATGACTAAAAGAAGAGTTGTAAACAAATTTTAAAAATAAACAAATTAGATATTATATATAAGGTATAGAAAACAAGGGAGGTGCTCAACAACCAAGCTCCTGGGCCTTAGTTTGAGGTCCGAAGACCTCCTGAGGCTCACCCAGCCTCTAAAAACTTGTGTACTTTTATTGGGGGCAAACCATTTCCCTAAGATTTTGTCCTAATCTCATCCTTTCACAGCTGTTGACCCAATAGCATTTTATCCTTAGCAAAGTACTAAACCTAAAGACTCTTCATAGGTTGTAGGGGTAGAGGGTTTTTTTTTCCTTTATAGAAAACATTATAAAAATGAAGGATTAGAACAAACAAAAGATTCTTTGATATCGTTAATAAATGAAAAAATAATTAGTAATAAATTAAATATAGTATGAATTTATTTATTTATTTACTCATTTCATTAATTGAAAGTATTTCACCATAAATTTTAAATATTAATATCACATTTCACATTACTAGGATTTTTAATTTTGTATGATTTACTACTGTTCATTGTAATAGTATGGAAAAAAAAATGAGAACTCATTTGTACTGATGATTTCTGTTCATTTTGCCTCCTGATTGCAATATAGGTCAACTAATTCAACCTCCATTTTATCATGTTAGTTTTTATTTTATTTTTTTAACTTTTTCTTAAAGAAATTTTATTATCTTTACACTATCCCTAATAATCATATCCTCAATATGATTTTTCTTCTTCTTGGATATCACCATCTATAGAACATCTCTTTGCAATATTTATTGTATTAAAACTATTTTATTTAAACTAAAACACTGAGGCTGTTTATTTCACTTAACTGTTTATAGTTATGAAAATGTTCTTATTTGATTAAGAATCTCAAACTGATCTATTGATAGAAAATATTATATGACAAAATTTTGTTGCTTGTCATTATATTGGTTATCTTTTCCTTTCATTTTTAAGTTTTTATACTTTTTGTCTAATTTACAATTTTTACTTATTCAGATGTCAAATTAATATTTATTTGTTTTGTTTTAATAGCAGGCCAAAGAAATTTCACAAAATAAAAAACTTGAACAAGTAGCCATTGTGAAAAACATGACAAAACCCAAAATATTAAGTACAGTTGAAAAAGAAAGTGAGAACCCAGTATCAAATATACTGAATGAAACAAATCTGAAGAAAGTAACTGATAAGAAATCCAAGGTTAAACCTTCAGATAAACCATCTGAATTAGAAGCTTCTATTGAACTAATTTCAAAGGATAATATTGAAAAAAAAATAAAAATTGAGGCAAAAGTTGAAAAGAAAAAGCAAGCAGATATTTCAGGCATCCGGAAATCTGTAAATCGCACAGCCAGTAAGTTTTTATATTGTTTCAATTCTTGATTATTAGACATGATATATATTTATGTATTTTATTTAACTTTTTTCAGGCATTGAAAAGCAAGTCATAAATGTTAATTCTGTTTTGGCTGTAATACGTAAAGCTGAACTTTCTCGTTCTGAAGTTCAACTTCTGATTGATACTTTATTGAACTCATATGAAGATGAAACGTCTGATTGGCTGAAAGTAAAAAAGCTGGATTCAGTATGTTTATATATATGTACATGTATTTATATATATATATATATATATATATTTTTTTTTTTTTTATTTAGTTTTCTGGAATATTTTTATATTTAGAGATATTTATTTTGTAAAATTGCTTAACAGATTCAATGTCCGTAAAATTTATATTTTCTATCAGTTGCTAGTTTAGATACTTAGCACTTTGCAACTGACAACTTGTAATTCCCCAGTATGCTGTAGAGGTATTTTAGACCACTAAGCACTCCAAATTATTAATTAATGACATTTATTTTATTTATATGTAAAAACAACCTTCATGGGCTCAAAAAATATGGGGGGGGGGGGAAAAAAAGTGAAATAATAAATCTATTTACTTAAAAAAAATAATGTCTTATTCACCCACTCACTTATTTACATTTATTAATGTATTCTGTAGTGTTGTGAGCCATATTGTTGGTCGGTAATAATCAGTTTCATTTTGACTCTACCAAAAATTCATTACCACGTTTTTTTCTTTATTGTATGAATAACTTTCAGCTGATGTATATTATTTTTATTCCTTTCTGTCATTGTTTATATATTGTCTTTTTATTATATTTTTAACAACATTCTGTCTTCTTATTGTATTTTTAACAACATAGCTTGAGTAAATATACCTGGTGGTTCACTTTCCTTGATTCCTCTACTTGTTCTTTGAATTCTTTGATGTAAGTTTTTATTCATCTAAATTTCTGGGAGAACTATCTAAATTTGTCAATGAAATGTTAATCAGATACCAAATTTCATACTATTTCCCACATCTAATCGTTTTTTCCCTCATTGAACTGCTTATTATGGCAAGGCTTTTATCCTGGAAACTCTTAAACAATAAGTAAAGCCTTATCGAACCCGAAGTTTCGATGCCGATACTATCAACCTTCCACCGCAGACCTCCCTCCAACCCACCTCTCAAAACCCAAATCCACAATATCAGCCCTGATTGATATAGTCTTGGTCGACTGCTTGCAATGCCAAAATATCTAATAATATTGTTCCCCTTAACCTCGTTTGTTACCGATTTTAAACCTCCCTGCTGTATTAATACTATAAAAATTCCAATGTCCTGACACTTAAATCTCCAGTCTTCAACTTGTGCTGTGAATCCTCTGAAGCAGTCCCTACCCATAGACCCGAACAGGGGACTAGTTTACTTCCGGATAATGAGCATTATAACTCAGAGAGCATAGATCTCTTTTCTTTTTTTTAAGTTGGTTTTCATACAAAAAAAAAAGTGTGTGTGCTCTAGACCACATGGTGGAAGTGAAAACTTCAAAATTAGGGTAAATTAACAATACGAAATACAATTTTTGTTCTTTATTTTGTATAATCACAATGTAATTACGTTGAAAATGTATACAATTATGATTGTGTAGGATTTTGATTGTGTTCAGACTGATTGTCGTTGGTATCAGACTCTAGAAACGAAACTATTGGTTTATGATGATTTGATGTATAGCTGATTGTATTCTAAAGTAGAGTTGCGTATGATGCGTCATAATAATATTAATAAGGTTTGGAATTATTTTGAATATTTTGAAAAGACTAGATAGCGCACTGTACTCCGGATTCAGTGCCGAGTTCGCTCCGGATTCAGTGCCGAGCTCACGCTTAGTCGAGTCGAGCCGATTCTACCCGAAACAGCGTTACATATTCGGGCGTGACGGCTCAATCTCATTCACACCTCACAAAAAAGTTTTGCTGAGCCCTCACAAAAAAGTTTTGCTGAGCGCGCCTAAAGAAGTTTTCACTTCAAAATGTGTGAGTAGGGTGTTCAAATCTATGTCACACCCTCCAACAAGCCTGGGGTGCCACCCTCATTTATTGGTCAGCGAGTCTATCAAACTTAGTCGGGAGGAACTTCCTTTGAAGTTCCACTGACCATTCCTTCATCCTCCACCCTTGGAACACTTTCCTACGGGGTAATAAGATCCATGCAAGGAAAAAAAAAACTCATGAACAACTCATAAAAAAATAACGTATTCTATAAGCTAGAAGTTCTTTACTTTAAATTAAGCAATATGATAGTATCTCATCACACTAGAAGATATCATAAATCGTTAATGGGAGGTGGAGGCTCGTCGTCAGATGGCTGAACTGCTAGCATTGAATAAATAAATAAATAAGTACGTCATGACACCCCTTTTTATTGTTATAGCTTTTTGCAGTATATTTGTAATGACAATCGTTTTATTTATTAAAGGCTTTAAAAAAATAACCAAAAGATTTTCCAAATGAAGAAACCTCCTCCTTGCCAGCATATCGCATTTGCATATAATGTGGTAAGGCGTTTCATCCTCCCTGTTGCAGAATCTGCAGTTCGGTGAAGTCTTAATTTTCATTATGCAGAGATGTTTGTTTAATCTGCAATGCCCTGTATACATTTCTGTCAGGTATTTGAGCTTGGCTCTGTCAAGATTAAGAAGTTGTGTACTTCTTTTCTTGCAGTGCCCTCCCAGAAACAGTTTTGACTGTCTCAGTTGTTCCATTTGCCAGTTCTGAGAGGCAAATCTGTTATAGAGCCTTGCAATTTCACTTTTCGCAAGGCTCCAAGCTATACCACAGATAGGTTCGGGAGCAGTGGGAATGCTGTCCAAACCTTGTCTGGCCAGTTCATCAGCCTTCTCATTACCTGTTATGTTCGAGTGTCCTTTCACCCATTCTACCCAGATTCTTTTATCAACAGCTAGCCTGTTGAGGTATAGTTTACAATACCTTTACAATACAAAGGTATTCTTGGTTAGGGAGCCATCGGTATAGCAATTGATACCATTGCATTTTTGGTGTTGCTTCCCGTTGTCTGTTTCCACGCTGAAGGTAATCTCAATGTGTTTCTTTATCTGGAGGTCTGAGTTCATTTTGAGCACCTCTATCCCCTCCATTTTATTTAATAGCCTCTTGTGCCCATCTCTTCTAGATGGTTCAAAGAGCAATCCTTGTTTAACAAGTTTATACATGGAAAGCATAGCTTTCGCTTCTACCTCCAACTGCAATGGCCTGAGGTTTAGTATAACCTCCATTGCCGCAGTTGGAGTGGTTCTCATGGCTCCTGTGATTAGGAGCCATGCCAGTCTCTGTACTTTGTTTAGTTGGACTTTAGATCTTTCCAGTCCCGCTTTGTGCCACCACACCACAGTGGCATACAATATTGAGGGTCTGATTACCATGGTGTAAATCCAATGGACCACCTTTGGTTTCATACCCCAGGATTTACCCACTGCCCTTTTGCAGGCCCATAGGCTCCTTAAAGTTTTGGACGACACATAATCTATGTGTCTGTCCCATTTTAATTTGTTATCCAGATAGACTCCCAGGTGCTTAACCTGTGTGCTAATCTTAATCTGGACTTAATTTAGTTTCGGTGGTCTATTGACCACCTTCTTACGGTTTGTAAAGATGCATAGTTCTACTTTATTCGGGTTGATGTTCAGACCCCTGTTGTCACACCAATCCGTCAGTATCCCCATGCATGTAGTAAGCAGGTCCGATATGGCAGCCTGATGCCTGCCACCCACCAGGATAGCGATATCATCTGCATATCCCTGTGTGTAGAACCCTACTTTGTTAATGCTATTCAGTAAGGAGTCTACCACCCTGCACCAAAGTAATGGCGATAGAACCAGGGGGGGGTCCCCTGCCCACAAGGGGTTGTGGGCATCCACCAGCGAGTTCCGCCCACAGTTTGTTATCTCCTAATTCGGAGTATATTATCCTCCCCTTTAACATCGAGCATATCCACTGGCGGATGGTTGGATCAATCTTTTTCTCCTCCAGGGCTCTCTCTATTGTCAAGTAGGGGGTTCTGTCGAAGGCTCCTTCTATATCAATGAAGATGCCCGCCATTATTTCCTTTTGGTCCAATGATTTTTCAATCTTGGATGTTAGGTGTTGAAGGGCCACCTCACAGGATTTACCTGCCTAATTAGCGTACTGCGAGTGGTGCAGTGGTCTCAGCAGTAGCGTGTTATCCCTAATATGTCTGTCCAAAACCTCCTCCATGGTTTTCATCAAGAAGGATGTCAGACATATGGGCCTAAATGCTTTGGGATTGATATAATTCTCTTTCCCAGGTTTTGGTATATAAATGACCTTGGCCAGCTTTCATTTGTTTGGTATGTGTCCAAGTGCCAGGCTTCCTCTTAGTAGTTCTAGGAGGTTTGGTTTGAGTACTGATAGCCCTTTCTGCAGCAATGCAGGGAAGATGCCATCTACTCCAGCTGCTGTATATGGTAAGAAGCTGTTTATTGCCCATGCAATTCTCTTGCCGGTTATTATCTCATTTGCTCTATCCCAACTCACCCTATCAGGGGATTCGTTATTACCCGGGAATGAGCTTTGGTTATACTTAACATCGCATCCAGGAAAGTGCGCCCTCGCTAGGACTTCGAGTGTCTCTATGCTATTCATGGTATACCTCTCTCCGTCCCACAGAGAGCCCAGCTTGTCCTTTTGCGTCTGTTGAGATAATATTTTGTTGATCCTACTTGCTTCCGCTGTGGATTCAACTTCTTGACAAAACTTTACCCAAGCTTGTCTTTTCGTTTTCCTGACAGATTTATGGTAGGTTGTCAGTTGTGCTCTGTACTCTTCCCATCTGCCAGTTCTCTTAGCAATGTTAAATTTTTTCTCAGAGCTTTCCTTTGATTGCTAAGATCTTTGTTCCACCATTTGGTGTTTCTTGTGTTCTCAACATCACATCTTACGTTATTAGACTCATAACACTTGGTTATGGCTGATGTTAGTGTGGTGTTGAGCACCTCTAATTGCCATTTATTGGCAATCCTTCTTGGTAACTTTATTGTTTCTCCTTCCAGCATCGTGCTATATCCTTCCCAGTTTGTTCTTCTGGGATTTTTGTAGCTCGATGCATGGATGGGGTTAGTTATTAGATCAAATCTAATATACTTATGGTCTGAGCATGTTTCCTCATTCGAGACATGCCAGTTTCCCACCTTAAGGCTGATCTCTATGGTCGCTAAGGTTATATCGATTACCTCTTGCCTATTCTTATTGACAAAGGTCGGTTTATTACCTCTGTTAAGAATGTCAAGATTATTACCTATAATAAGGTCAAGTAATTGCTCACCTCTTTGATTGGAGTTGGAGCTCCCCCACGTCTCGTGATGGGCATTTGCCAGGGCCATGATGATATTGCCTCTGGCTTCTTCCATGAAATTCATGTTCACCATGGGTGCCTTTTCGTAGGGAAGGTAGACCGCTGCTAGGCAGATCTCCATCCTCTGCGTCCTCGTAGTGAGGCTTATTCTGGCTGCTGCAAAGTCTCCGGAACAGAAATGCCACAGTGGCAGCAGTTTTAAACTCCTTTTATACAGGATGCATGCCCTGGGGTTATCCGACGAGGAGACCACACCATAGCCCCCCATCCTTATACCCCCTGGCATGCCATATAAAAGGTAAGGTTCTTGTATTAAGGCTATATCAATATTCTTACCTTTCACGTATTGCTGCAATACTCCACAGGCTGCTATGCAGTGGTGAAGATTAATTTGCACTAGCTAGCTTTATCATCGTTTTTGGTGTTTATTGCTCAGGGGCTCCTTTGGACTTTCCCTCCGGAGGCCGCTGCGAGGGAGCCGCTGCCCCAGAGACCTTTCTCGGGTCCCTGGGCGCCACATCCCCTGCTGCCCCCTTTGGTTCAGCCCTAGGAGTTCCCTTGTTTTCGGGTCCCTCAGGTATTGCTACCTTTGGGAATTTAGATTTGCTTGTGCCAGCCCCCTCCTCCTTCCGGGCTGACTTCTTTAATTCCCTCAGGACCACCCTATGGAGGCCGTAATTGACCTCCATATTGTGCTCCTTCAGGTATGCAGCACTGTTCCTGGGTAGAGTCAGGACAGCGTAGCAACCCTTCTCGTCCCTCGTTACTCCCGCCACTGTCCAGTAGTCCGCTCCAGGAACTCGTTTATTTTGAATGCGAATTCGCTTCGCCAGTTGGTCATCCTCCAGCCTCTTGCCTGGAAAATAACCACCCAATCTGGTGACCGAGAGGACCTCCTTTGCATCGATAATGCGGAGGGGTATGCCCTCCGCATTGCCAATGGGCCGGACGATCTCCCCGAGCCACCTCTTGGTCTCATTATCTCAACAATTAAATATGCTAGCTCCAAACTTGAAGCTAGCACCGTTAAATCTAGGTTCAATCGAGCCGTCGTCTACAAGATCGTCAATCATGTCGACGACCACCTCCTGTATCCGACTGCTCTGTTCTCTGGTGAGCTGTACTTGCGGATATTCATTGGGAATAACCGCAGTCATGTACCCCCCACCTGTTGCATGGGCGTAGCTTGGTTTACCCTCGCTACCCCTGACTTTCTTTGCTGAAGGCGCAGAAAAGCCAGGTGAATTTTGATGCCTCTTCTTGTCTGGCTGGTTCGATCTTACTGGTCCAGCCTAAGCCCCTCCGCCCTTCACTGCCGGCTGCCTTGCGGCCCGGTCAGCAGGAGCCTTGGCTACACCAGTGCTCGCTCCCTTGGTCGCCGACTCACCCGAAGGGAGCCCAGCGGCCTCAGTTGTGGGCACCGATGACACCTTGGCGCTTTCGACTTTGGCAGCCGACTCACCCGTAGGGAGCCCAGCCCCCTCCGTCTCACCGCCTTGGTGGGGTTTTCCAACTGACGCCTTGCCAGATTTCAAAGATTTGGCCCTCTTTCTAAACCGCTTCCTTGTGACAGTTTTGAAGGGAGGGTCTTCAGCTACAACGTCTTGCGACGGAGCTGTTGATTCCTCAACCTTCGAGCTGCCGGAAGCTACATTAATGTCAATGTTTTGGACTGGGCTTACCTGTTGTGCCTCCATTGCTAGAGGGCTGAACGAGCTAGCGTCCACATCCCCCAAGCCGAGGTCCACGTTGAGTCCGCCCACCTCCTGAGTCAGCGAGAGCATTAGAGAACTCACCGACTCCTCATCCAATGTGTCCAGGTCTGGACCTGAAACAAAGTCATGATTTTCCGAGGATGAATGTTCATCCTCGGACAAATTAAAAGTTTTATAATTTTTGTTTTTGGAAGGGTTCATTTTTGTTCTCACGAGTATGGGAGCGTTTAAATTACATTGCAAGTGAGCTCCCTATCCCTGCAGCGGGCTATGTAGGTTTCCCTACTACTTTGGGGTTTCGCCTGGTGCCCCAAGTGGGTCGATAGAAGACAGTATATTTTTATCCACCCTCTGCCATTCAGTCTCAGCTCGAGCTCCCTCCACCTGCCTTGGGTGACTTTGAGACCCTTGACGATAGTCAGAGACCCCGCCTCTGTCGTTCGTGAATCCCATCGGATTCTCCAGGGGGCAACGCTTGGAGGTGACAGTAGGCGTTGATAGGGATAAGGAGAGCTGGAATCAGGCTTACAGTGAGTAGGGCACTATTGCTTGCATGATTCGCTTAGAGGTCAGGAGATCCCCGCACCTATCTCCTTCTCTAGCCCTCCCGTTACCCTACCCATTTGCCCATATTGGTTCTGCTCCTTCCTGATGACTGGCCATAATGTTCATTATTCTCAACTTGTTAATAATTGCTAAACCACATATAATAAAGCTGAGTTTAATATTGAACACATGATACACACTGAGCTACAAATCGAGAGAGCAAGGTTAACACTTAAAAGCTATATTGGCTTGGCTTGAGTTCTGGTCTGACAGTGTTGCAGGCAGCAGAACATAAAATAATTCTATCCTAAGTCAACCTCTCTCTTTTCTTTCTCTTACCCTAGAATTTCCAATGGATCCTCACTGTTTCAGCCCTTTTTTCTGTTATTAATGATCTATCTTCTTCTTTTTTATAACCAATACTATTAATATACCGATTGCTTATAGATATACTTATCCTTTCACCTTATAACTTGCTCAAAACAACTTACAAGCTGCAGGAAATCGATTGTGTTTTTTTCTGGCTTGCACAAAATTATTTTTGGCTGAATATATGAAAGCCTAAGTCAACTCATTCCTTATACCCTCTTAATCATCTTTCTCTTATCCATCATTTACTTATTATCCCCTTCCTCTTCTTACTTTATCTAGTATTCTTCCTGCTACCTCTTTTTTAAACTCATACCAACCTGTGGTTGGTACCAACCACCATTAAACCATACCAACCTGTATAATATATTATGAATCTTATGCAATTTTTTGTTCAAACGTCACTTATTTGCTTAGTAATATGTAATATTTATTTACGTTGATAACTATTATGTATTAAAAATTATTTTTCCATGATGGAAATACCTTCTTACAAATATATTGCCAAATAAATTTACATCTCAGAGAAAAAGTTATTTTTCATTTTGTGTGCGTGCTTGTTTGTATGTCCACATCTTTATTTATTCATGAAATATCTGTGTGTAATGGACATGTATTTTTTAGGGGCGCCAGGATTCTACTACTAAACTAAAGAAACAGTTACTAGAGTTAGAAACATCTTTAAAAAATGAAAAACAAATTACATTAAGCTTGCAGGGAAAACTTAAGGAATTGAGGACTGATATGGCTTCAGGTTTAATCTTTTTTGTTTTTTTACATTTTTTTCTTAAAGGAATATTCGAAACATATCAATGTGAAAGTTTATTATAACGTCATGATTAAATAAAAGAATATATGCTCCTCCACATTAATTTTACAAGAATGTTACATGGCCTATAAGCATTGGTGTGCCATTTTAGGTGATGTGCCATTTTAGGATGGCACTGATGATTTAAGCTGTAACTTGCAGTGAATAAGATTTTTTTGGGGGGTTGAAACTTGGTTTTAATTTTTTGAATCAATTCCCTATTCATTCTTTTTCACATATTTTATTTTTATATTCATTTATCTTTATTTTTTGCAAAAGTTTTCCCCCTACTTGCTCTTATTCTCCGGATATTTACTCACTATTCTGTGCAGATATTTATCTCTGCCTCTTTCATTTAGCTGATGTGTTTGTCGAGCTTGACCCAGCTTTCACTGCGATATGTTAGCATTGGAAGGTAACTGCCTTGTAATTGTGAAGCGTTGTTGGTTTCCATTCACTCTGGTGTCCAATTATACTATTACCAATCTCTGCATCTATTTCACCAGACCTGCTAATGGTGGTTCCTAGTTATGGAAGTGGTCGTCAAGCTTAAGGGTCTAACCACTGCAAAACACATGTACATCTTCATGTTCATGTCTGGACATAACAAGAACTTTAGGTTATTTAGGTATTAGGAGTAAATAATGAGAGGTTAGAGCAGGTGAAAAAATTGAAGTATTTGGGGCTGACTGACAAGCTTCTTCAACCACTAAGAAGTTTCCAAGAGAATAAAAATAGTGATATATAACACTGATATTTTTTCTCATCCTATCATACTTATCCGAATCCTGGACCCTGACCTTAAGGATCAGAGGCAATTACAAACAATGGAAATTTGCTACCTGTAGAAAGTCAAAGGACAGTCGCAACACCCTTTTGAGTGAAATTGGTTAAGGAAATCAACCTAAGGGTTCAGATAAATCCATGCGAGTTTTTTTGTTTTTTTTAAACAAAACCAATATATTTCACTGAGGAAAACCTGGGGAATTAAATTTAATTTAAATAGGACTACGGACCAGGAACTATAGCAGAGAGTCAAATTATATGAGGGCTGTCCAATTAATACAGGGACTGTTCTTCTAGGGCAGCCTTTGGGGAAGAGGGGTCTGGCACATGTGCACTGGCTGCTCTATTGGAGGAGGGACTACCAAACAGTCTGTGAGCAATCATATAGCTAGAAGGAGATCATGTTTTGTGGTATCTTTTTTTTCCTCTAGTTGATGAGCAGATGGAACAAAGAGTGAATATCTTATTCTTGGTGAAACTTGGTAAAAATGCAACAAACATCTATGAAATATTGCATGCAAAAAGCATAAGATAAGCCATAAATGAATATATGTTTATAGAAGAGCCGATCAAAATTCAAAGTCTTGCTGTTGGCTTTTTTTTTATATTCATGGTGTTTTCCATTATGAATTCTTCCTGAGAGACAAATTGTAAATACTACTTACTATGTGGAGGTTCTCAAGTGCTTGAGGGCCACCTAACTTATAAGGTAGTGATGGATGGCTGCTGCTTCATGACAATACACTTGCACATGCAGTACTGATTTTTCAGGAGTTTCTGACTCGTGATTCGATCACCAGACCCAGCTCCCTCCCTATGACTTCTTTTTGTTTCCTAAAAGGAAGCGGTATTTGGATGACATGGAAAGATAAAATGTGAAACAAGGTACCTAGAGAGGCTGACTTCTGATGATTTCCACAAATGTTTTCAACATTGGAAATATAGGTGGGACAATTGTATCACTACAAGTTGGGACTGATTTTAAGGGGATAAGATTGATGTTACTGAAATTTTGTAAAATAAAGATTATGATATTAGTTCATGTATTTATTTGACAGACCTTGTATATGTGCATTGTTATTCATTAAATCTTATTTACCATTGGTTGTGCCATTGCTCTATCTGGGAAAAGTTAGTGTCTTTGGTGATTGAAAGAGTATTTTATATGATCAGGATGGGATGATTACATAGCTTTATCACCTTTAGATGTCAGAAATGTGTTGTAGAAATTTCAGCAATGTGGAAGACAGGACTCACGATGCTGCATTGGGGGAACTCCAGCCTGGATTGAATAACAGTAGGCAAACTCAGATCTACAATGAGCTTGGATCTATACCTGGTCTTTAAATCGGAGGTTTGATTGAACTGGAATGTCTGGATGGAATCTAAACAGGTCTCGAAGGAAACTAAGTTATCTGTTGTCCAAGAAAAGTAAACAATTGATGACATATCTTGTAGTTAGGATTCAATCTTTTAATATAGCAGAATACATTTTAGGAGGATTTTTTTCGAAAACTTTAGAAAGAATAAAAAGTAGGTTGTTTGGTCCATATGAGTGTTTCGACGTGACGGGAATGTGGATTGTGAATAGGATACAATGGGAGATATGTATATTTGACAAATAATATTGCTTGACAAGGTGGGAATTGTCAAATGAATTGAGAAGTAAGAAGATAGAGCATATGGGTTCATATTGTGTTAGTTTTTGAAGAAGAAATTTGACCTCAGGAGAGGGGGAAGCTAACTGCTCTAGTGTATGAATTATGTTATCAAAGGATGAAAATTTATGAGCAATTGGTTGCTGGTGTTGGGTATTAAAGGAGTTTTCTCCTTTTGTCCAGATGGTTTAGGTGCTTGTGGGAAAAATGACAGGGGGTAAAGTATAGTTCAACTAAATACAATTAATGGACGGATGATTGCTATCAGTGAATACTATCATAAAAATTTGCACAAATTCATAACAGAAGAGCCTTATTGAAGTTGACAATGTTCGTTTGTGATCTTTTTTAAGGAGGGAGAGATTTAGATCATGGTCTACTCAGAAGTCTGTTAGATTTTGCTAATTGATATTTTTTTTGTTTAATAAATCTTTGTAGTATTTACAAATTGTTTTAAAAAGTCATTAATTCAAGCTTTGATTGTTTTAGACAAAAGCAATGTTTCTTTACTGAAAGAAACTGTTAACAGAATGCAACAAGAGAAAGATGATCTAATTAATGAGAAAAATGATCTTTCTTCTAAATTAAAATCAGTATCTCAGGAAAAAGAAGAGGTAATTATTACTAATAATTTTTCATTTTAAGACACTATATTAAAAATTGTTTGTTTCTGTTGAAAAGGGTATCATGTGATCTGTCGTTATTTCATGTTCCATGTACTTGTTGTTGTTTTTTCTAGCTGATGTTCTCTTTATTAGTAGTACAGGGAAATTAGCATCGAACCTTGAAATAAAAAAATAAAAAGGTCTGACTGCTGGATATTGTTCACCATCCTTAGCTCGTCTAAATGTGGTAAAAAGTCTTCCTTGCAATAGCGTCAGGTTTGGGCGGAAAGGGTTGAAAATTATATGTTTTTACCTGTTTGATTAAATAACTCAGAAACCATTACTTTTAGCACGTTTTGTGTTCTATGCATTATCAAAGCAAAGAAAATTTTCAATAAATTTGGTTCTATTCATTGTTTCACTCAGATCAAGTCGCACTTCTCTGCAAAAACACGTTTCTGAGTACTCTTTTGGTTATAACTCTGAAACTATTTGCCCAATCCGAAATTTCTTTTTTCTTTTTTTTTCTGTAAGCTAGTTGAATTTGCTATTCAGACCTTATATATGATGCTTTTATCAAGGCCCGTAAAACACCCATGCCAGTACACTGAGAAACCCATGCTGTTGTGAAATCTTCGTTTTTCAGAACATTTCTCAGTATAACTCCAAAAATATTTGTCCAATCCAAAATTTCTTTTTTCCATCTCAAAGCTAGTTAAACTTACAATCAGATCCCATTTATGAAATTTTAATTAAATCCTGTGCATTACCACAGAACATTAGACCTTCTACCTAGAAAACAAAATGGTGGACTAATGAGGTCAAAATGGTGGTAAAGCTTAAGGAGGATGCCTGGAAAACATATAACAAAACCAAACAGGCCAACCACTGGAATGAGTATGTAGTAAGAAGAAACGAAGCCAGAAGAATTGTCAAAGTAGCAAAGATGAAGAGCTGGGAGGAGTTCGGTCACGACATTGAAAGAAGCTACCAGGAAAACATTTGGAGATTCTGTCTGTCATATCACCAAGACCTTAAGAGGTAAAAAGTCAAAACCAGTCAGAAACATAAAAGATGCAGTGGGAGGTTGGTGACTAAGGATAAGGAAGTGCTGGAAGTTTATTAGGAAGTTCTTCCAGGACTGATTCAAAATGGAAGAGTGCCGGCGTTACTACTATAGAGACTGCAGGAGGAGGGGAAGAGTTGATGTATATCCTGAAGATATGGGCGATGTGATTGAGGAGGATGAGGTCAAATTGGCAGTTTCCAAAATTCAGATGGGAAAAGCAGCAGGACCAGATGGAATTGCCTTGAAGTTTATAAAATATGGTGGAAATGAAATGGTGAAGTCCCTTCAAACCCAATTCCAAAGAATCTGGGACCTCAAGAGGTTACCACAGGATTGGGAGAACATCATAATCCCAATACCCAAAAAAAGCAATCAAAGCAAATGTAACTATTGGCCAATATGCCTTTTCTCAGTTGTGTATAAGATTTACACTAGAATATTGGAACGACTCCGTTGCATAGTAGAGACAGAGATAAAAGACAAGCAAGTTACTTTAAGACCTGGTAGACAGATCCAGGACCACATTTTCTTCCTCCTTATGATTATTGAAAAGGCATGGGATCGTAGCAAGGAAGTCTAAATGACATTTATTGATTTGAGGGCAGCTTTTGATTCCATCATGAGGCAGGAGATATGGTATGCACTAATAAACAGAAGGGTACCAGCAAACCTGGTGAGTGCCATTAAATCCACATACCAAAATCCAAAGGGGATAGTACGACTCAATGTTAACACATCAGAACCATTACACTTTTATAAAGGAGTAAAGCAGGAGATAGCCTTAGTCCTCTACTTCTATTATTCTGATGGATGAAATTTGGAAGGTATGTAAAAGGAGAACCCCAAGAGCTGTGGTAGGATATTGGAACTTGATCCCGGTGCTTGCCCAAGCCATGATATATGCAGATGATATAGTCCAGATAGCTGATTTCCAGGAGACACTCCAGTCATCATTGGTCGAATGGCAGGAAGAATTGCAGCTAAGAGGACTGAACATTAATCCAAACAAAAGCAAAGCCATTTGTGTTGGAAGGGACAATGTGGAGCCTAGAATCATATGTAATGGAAAACCCCTGGAAATAGCTAATACATACATGTATCTGGGGACAATCACAAGCAAGGATGTTAGAATAGACCATGAGGTTCTAAATCGGGTGATGAAGGCCAATGGACTATTCTATCTAATATCAAGAACCATCATAGGCAAGCAGAAAGTTAGTAGCATTACTCACGCCAGTCCACTGAACATTGTCATATGTTGCCAAAACATATGCATTTAGTTTATCATTTGTCAGGAATGTTAAATTATTACTATAGAAAGTTAATTGATGTTTATTTATTTGGCACTATAGCATTGTTTGTTTATTGTGGTTTATAGGCATAGAACCATAGGGTCATCAATGCCTGTAACTAAAGCATTAGTTGGGCTTTGTTTTCACTAAGAATTGATGGCTATTCTTGTCTGTCTGCTGTACTCTTTCCTAGCTGGCTCTGGTTCATGTTATTCTCTATGTTATCCTACCACCTCAGTCTTAGTCTCTCCTTCAATCTCTTTTTGCTTTGTCTGCTGTTGGAAATCTCCTTGGATTTCATCCAGCACTCAGCATGTGGCCTATCTTGTTCGAAAGTGGCTACCTCATAGTTCAGGTGTCAAACAATAAATCATAGCTGGTTGGGGACAATTATAATATAGCATCAGCATGCATGGAAGTTCTTTATTTACTCAAAGTTTATTTTTATTACCTTTTTTTAAATATTATCGATGCATTTTATTAAAAAAATTAATGACTTACTGTAAAGCTAAAGATAGTTTAGTGGAACCCTCATGGTTTTTATCATTGACTTTATTAATTAGATTGGTAATATTTGATTTAAATGACAGTTTAATGGTGTGTTTCATTTCTTCATTTTTAGTTACAAGAACATCTTGGCCAAGAAATGATGAAAGTGAAACAACTACAAAAACAAGATGATGATCGTCATCATGAAGTGAGTTGAAAAACAAATATTTTCTTATAGGTTAAGCATCATCAATTATGTTTTTTATTACTATATTCTTTAAAAAATTATAATAAAATTACATAAAGGATTTGGAAAAAGGTGGTTTTAAAATAAGTTTAAGGAAGAAGTATGCTTTATATAGGGAGGAAGTGAATTCTAGAGGGTGGTGGAGCGAACTAGAAAAAAATACTGAAACGCTGCATTTCTAGTAGAGGTATTAAGGTCAAAAAGATTGGATATAGTGTTCTGTAAGTCCACTCATCACTTGAATTGATGCTAAAATTGTTGAAAGGATGGGGGTTTGCTACTTTAATTGAAGTATGGCCTTAAAAAATACTATGTTTGGATTGAAGGGAAGATCCAATGTAACTCTGTATAATGATGGGAAACATAAGAGAGCCTGAAGGTACTGAAGACAAATCTTACAAAGCAGTACATAATTTGTTTCATTTTGTCCTTGAGCACTATCTAGAGGCCACCAAAGTGGAGAGAAATGAGGGAGGATATGAATAGTTTATGTGGAAACTGAGAAAGGAGATTGACACATCGCGATGGAATATCTTGAGGGTACCATTGACTCTGATGAATTTTTGGGCTATATGTGGTTTCAAGCAAAGAGTTTGATCAACAGTAATGTCCAAGTTTTTAAACTTAGGAGGCGGAAAGTGAATAAAAGATCATTTTGGTATTAGGTTGGAAAATGGTATTGGATATCACGAAGGAACTAGACCCTATAATGACAGCCTGGGTTTTCTTCTATATTTAATATTGATATATCCAGGTTTGTTCTGACACCGGTCCTTTCTAGGTGTTCCTAAATGCTTTTAAAAACTCATATATATATATATATATATATATATATATATATATATATATATATATATATATATATATATATATATAAGTTAAGTTTCTTCAAAGAAAAACAATTAAAAAAAAAAAGGAAAATAAGGGGCAAAATGACACACACGGGTACTGGTAATAGACTAACTTTATTGTCTAGCAATCCGCTTTATATACATTCTGGTGGTTGTTTGGGATTAAGTTGGGAATTAGGATGTATATTATTCCCCTATACACCTTAACTCCCCCCCCCCCCCCCACCAGTTTACGAACAATCCTCGTAAACTCATACACAGGCCAAACAACCAGCCTCATTAAAATATACAAAAAAAAAAAAAAAAAAAAAAAAAAAAAATCAATGTTACAAAATCAATACAAAAAACACTTCTGTACGTAACTTAAAACTTTCACCATACTTTGACAGATCTTTACATATCTCATCCAATACAAACTAAAATACAACAAAAAAAAAACTGTTACCCGATAAACGATAGGAATGAGATACCCAACAGAAACGATAAAAACGAGATAAACGATAGAAACGAGATAAACGAAAAAACAAGAAAATTACTTTAACGGAATCTTTATTTGTTCCAGGTGCACCGTCCTTCGCTTCCGGGGATCTTGCATACTCTGAATGCTAACAACATTATGTTCCCGAATGGCAACGACTTTAAAGGGCCCATCATAACGTATATCTTCCTTGCTCCGGTTCGACACTACCTTCCGGTACACAATAGTTCCAATTGCGATCCTTTCCATCCCATCGCGAACCCTGAGATTCTCCGGAATCACCCTTCTACTTTTTTCCTCACTGAGCCTCTTACGCGATCTCTCCCATCTGTGTCCCAGTGCCACTTTGTTTGCCACCAACGTCTCCGCGAACTCCTCATCCACTACTGCCCCGCGGGTATCCCTCCTACATTCTCGAAGACCAAATAGCATTTCAAATGGCGAGAAACCCGTAGCTGCATGAATGGAATGATTATACGCCACTATTGCCTTAGGCATTGCCATACCTGCCTCGATTCCCTTTTCCGCGTAGAAAACACGATGGTGGTCCCCCAGCGTACTGTGTAAGCGTTCGACCGCCCCTCGGCCCTTCGGGTGTCCTGGAGTATTCAGATGCCATGCCACATCTAACTTCCGCATCTCCGACCTGACACTGGCGTTGTCAAATTCCCGGCCCCCGTCCGAAGTTACCCTCTCCAGTACTCCATAAAATTGGAACCAAATTCGGAGGGCGTCAAGCTTCACCTCAGCCGACCTATTCTCTACCGGGTATGCCAACGCTATTTTACTAACCTTTCCATGTGAAAGTGTCTATTTGTAAGTCCGTCAGTGGTCCTATCGGTGTTTCCGTCTCTTCCTGTCTTCCGGTTAGAAGGTGTCGGTCGTATTTCGTCCTGTTGCAAATTTCACATGATTGTATCACTTCCTCTATCGTCTTCCGCATTTTCACCCAAAAATACTTTCGTATTTTCGCTTTAGTGCCTGCAAAGTCTCCTGTACTCCCCGGTGATTTCTTTTGCCCTGGTGATACGCTACCGTGACCTCCTTTTGCCGATCCACCTCCTTTACCGTCTCCACCATAAGTTTACACCGTACAAAAGTCCTGTCCAGCCCTATCCTCTCTGTCCTCCACAACCGTTTTACCTTCTCCCACACAACCGCATTTCCAATATACAAATAAAAAGTTTTCCCCGGTCGAGACTCATCTTTCAGCACTTTACTAATCATTTCTTCTGAACCTCCTGGTTCCGACCAAACCGTGGTTATATGAAATCTCCCCTCCTTTCTGTACTCTGCCTTTGTCAGTCCTGTCGTTTTCATTTTCCAATTTATCTGGTTATGTTTGTCGTTAATGATGTCCTCAACTTCTTCCATTTCTACTGATCTATCCCCTTCCGAACTCTCCTCTCGCTCTGCTTCCTCTTCGTCTTCCGTAACTCCTGACTCCCGCTCCCCTTCTCCTTCCAGTGTCCACTCCCGAATAAAGCGCTGTATCCCTTCCGAATACTCCCCGCCTTCCTGCTCTATTGCATTTACTTGTAAAGCCCGCGATAGCCAGTCGGCCACAATATTCTCCTTTCCTGGCTTATACACTACCTCCATATTATATTGATTCAGGAACTCCTTCCAACGGGTGACACGCGCCGACGATTCTTTTAACTTCCCTACCCACATTTGGGGACGGTGGTCCGTGTGAACTCTGAACTTCCGCCCGAACACATATGGCCTGTAGTGCTCGATGGCCCATACTACTCCTAGCAACTCCCTCTCCAACGCGCTATATCGCGCCTCCGCATCTGTGAGTCGCCTACTAGCATATGCCACCGGTTGCTCACCTTTTTCGCCCTCCTGTGACAGTACGGCCCCCAATGCGTATTCACTTGCGTCAGTTGTAACAGTAAATGTCTTGGAAAAGTCCGGGAATACAAGTACCGGTTCTTTTTGGATTCTGTCCATGCACGTCCGTATGTTTTGCTCAATTTCCAGGGTGATAACTATTCGTTTTCCCTTCTTCAGTAAGTTGTTCAAAGGTACCAGATGTCGTGCCATTTCCGGGACAAACCGTCTGTAATAGTTAAGCGTCCCAAGTAGTCTCCGTATGCCTCTCACGTCTGTCGGTATGGCCATTCTCCTAATCGCTTCTACTTTCCTTATGTCTGGTCTTACCCCTACTCCCGAAATGGTGTGTCCCAAGAAGTTAATACGGTCCTGCCCCAGGATTGACTTATCTATTGACAGTTTAAACCCGAATTTTCTCAGCCGCTCGAACACCCGTCTTAAGTCCTGTACATGTCCAGCGTCGTCCTTACTAAATATGAGTAGGTCGTCCATGTATACCTGACAACTGGCCTCGTCCAACCCTCGAAGAAACTCATCCATGAGCCTTTGGAACGTTATAGGCGCGTTTTTCAAACCAAAGGGCATCCTCGTGAATTCATAATGACCCCTTTCGAAGATGAACGCGGTTTTATGCTGATCTTTTGGGTGCATTCGGATCTGATGGTACCCCGCCTTCAGGTCTAGCGTGCTAAACACTGTCGCGCCTCCCAACCGATCTAATATGTCCTCGAACCGCGGTATGGGGTACTTTTCATCTACAGTGTTCTCATTTAGCTTTCAGAAGTCCACCACTACCCTGTACTTTTCTCGAGTTGATCCCTCTTGGCTTTTTTTCTTTACCGCCCACAGGGGACTGTTATATGGGGAAGTACTATCGACTATAATCCCTTGTCTTTTCAAAATTTCTAATTCCTCCCTGATATGCTGCCGCAACGCCTGGGGATACCTTCTTTCCTTTACATATTTTACCCTGTCCTGCTTTAGTGGGATCTCATGTACCGTCTCCCCTGTCACACTCAGTATCTCCTCTTCCTTGAAAAAGACATCCGAGTATTCGTCTCTTAATGATTGCCGCCAATCTCCCTTCCGATCAATTGCTCCGACCATAGCATGTTCTACCTCCCGATTACTTTCACATTTATAGTCCCTTCTCCCTATCTGAACCCTCCATTGATCGCCATTCCCTTTTATCCTAGTCCCGATCTTCCCTAAGAGATCACACCCGATAATACTCCCGTATTCGCGTGGCATGCTTTCCACCACATGTACCGTTAGTTTTTCCCCTTTTTTCCCCCACATGCCTAATCCTATCTGCGCCTCCCCATCCACCCTACAGGGGCCACTCAGAGTGATAAATTTACAATTACACGGTTTTACTCGGGGTATCCTCTCCTCTTTACATAATTTTCTTACCACCTCTTTGCTCATTATGGTATTCGAGCTTCCCGTGTCAACTAGACACCACACATCCCTCGCAATTTTAATAATAGGCAACCCTCCCCTTACACCCTTAACGCTATTTATCAACACTCGGTTGCCCCTCTTTTTACACTCACCTCATTCTTCATCGCGTATTCTCCTTTCCGCCGCCGTCCTTCGCTCCCCGCTCCTCCTGTCACATCCTCCTGTCTAGCGTGCTCCTACCCCTGGTTCCCCTTCTTCTTCTCCTTCCGTCTCTGAAGTTTCCGATGACCTTGTCGATTCCGACGGCCGTCTGCTCCTCCTCCACACCCGCTGGGCATTCACCTCCATCGGCTCCGCCTGGTTTGCTCCTCTGCGCCTATTGATGTAAGGGCACTGTCTCGCAATGTGGCCTTCTGTGCTACATTCAAAACACCTTGTTCGGGGGCACTGCGCCACCAAATGACCTGGTTTTCCGCACCCGTGGCATTTCCTTTCCTCCTTCTTCCAGATCTTCTTCTCCGTCCCTGGCCTCCTATCCCGTCCCGATGGTCATTCACGGCCTCCAAACTCCCGTCTTTTCCACATATCCACTCGGGGCTGCGTGTGTCTTCCGCCGTCCGTCCGCCTATAGGTCACCTTGCTCCATCCGTCTTCCTTCTGGACTTCCTCATCCCTAGCGCTCGAGTCTACCATCTCTCTCGCGCATTCCAAAAAGGTCTTTTCTCTCGGGAGCCCATCCTTCTTCCCTGTTTCCTTAGCAAGCTGCACCTTTAAAATTGTCGACAAAAAGGCCATCCTTGCTTCCACTTCTGCAGCTTCCGTTGTCTCCCTCATCTTCTCCGTTATTTTGTTGAAGTGGGCCAACAACGATCCCGCATACTGCCCGTTGGACTGGTTCGGCCTCCTCACTTCGCGGAACATGCGAAAGATATCTTCTTCCGGAGTCCATCGACCGCCTCCAAATGCCTTCTTCAGTCTGTCTTTCACTACCACCCATTGAGTGTCTTCGTCCGCCTGGATTATGTTTAATACCCCACGCTTGACCCGGCATACTAAAGCCGCTCTTAAGGCGCAAGCGTCGACTGGATCCAACAGACTCTCGGCCGCTTTCGCTTCTATTCGTGCCATTACTCTGTCTCCTCCTTTCAGAAAGTGGTTCAGCTCCCCGACCTCACCATCGTACCTTTCAATGTCAGCAATCGCTCTCCTCAAATCCTGAGACATCGCCGTCTTAATTTTCAGTAATTCTAGCACGTTTGCCCGCGCCGCTGCCAATTTCGCGTGGGCTGCTGCTAGTGTCTCTGGTGGTAGAGGCTGCAATTCAAACGATGGCGGTTTCAAAATGTTGTTGCCTTCCATTTTGTATTTTTCAAAATTTAAAAAATGAAAATACGAAAAATAATAGAAATTAAAACAGAGCTACGACGATTGAGACAGGTAAAAACTGTTTGGCGGGAAAATAAAAATAAACTGCTTACCCAGAAGTATGCTTGAATGCTCCCGGGTTTCGGCACCAGTTAAGTTTCTTCAAAGAAAAACAATAAAAAAAAAGAAAGGAAAATAAGGGACGAAATGACACACACGGGTACTGGTAATAGACTAACTTTATTGTCTAGCGATCCGCTTTATATACATTCTGGTGGTTGTTTGGGATTAAGTTGGGAATTAGGATGTATATTATTCCCCTATACACACCTTAACTTATATATATATATATATATATATATATATATAGATATAGATATTGTGATATTTTAAAACTGAGGCATAGAAGAATATGGAACCAGGAGACAAAGAATGGACTGGGCAAGATAAGTGTAAGTGAAGTGGTTCTCTCCTTAACCCTTTAAGGATCAAAACCACATCACATGGAATAATTTTAGTATCACTTTTATGTCTGAAAAAAAAAATCGTGATAAGAGATATCATGAGATATATAGCTGGTTCAACATCTGTACCAGTGATCTTCTAGGGATGTGATTTTGGTCCTTTGCTCAGAACATTCTCTGGTACACATGTAGTACCATCACTTAAATTCTGTGTCATATTTTTAACAATGATTGCTTTTATGGACAGTTTGGGGGGAAATAAAAAATTTCAATCTTGTATAAATGCATTTATTTACACCTAATAAAATATTACAAAAATGAAACAAAACTATTTATCTTAAAAACGACTTATATAAACAAAAAGTATTCATAATAATATATACATATACATAATATACATAAAAACATACTCAATATACATACACTTAAACTATATACATAAAAAAACAAACTATATACTTTTAAAAACATAAACTATATGCATAAAAAACATAAACAATATACATAAAAAAACTTATACTATATACCTAAAAAAACATAAACTATATACTTACAAAACATAATCTGTATTCATAAAAAAAAAATTTAATTCTACAATCCTCATTATTCCTTGCAATAGTAAGGATGAAAGCAATCAATGCACAATGTGATGTTACACCTTGTGCACATAATTTTTGGCCTTCTTTGTTTGTTATTAAGCCTGCAAAATGCACGTCTTGTTGCAGAAGATTTCAGCATATGCTCACCAACGTTCATAAAACATATTAATCCACTGGTGGATGGGCCTGGGGTTTTTTGGGAAGAAACTCATGGAGATGACAAAGACTTTTTCCGCGAAGAAAACGTTCCAATTAGTTCATTGGCCAATGTGGAGCGGAATGACAAATGAGTCATTGGGTGCTAGGATTAGCCAATAAAAAGGTTCTTTTATATATAATATAACTATTGACGATAGCTGCATATAAATAATAATAGAAAAGACGCATCCACCTCGGTTACTTTTGTGGAAGATCAAATATGAGGCCATCATTTGATCAAACCTATCCTCCCCACCCATTCCAAAATTATTTTATATTTTCTAATAATTTTTCGGCCAGGGGTAAGGAGGGAAAAAAATGATCAAAAAATATGCCATATACCTTATTGAGAAACGGAGCTGCTGCATCCATCACCACCCGTTCACCTAAACCAAACGAGTCTTTTATAATGGAATCTTTTTTCCCTTTATAAATTTCCAAGCCAAGGGCATACCCCGTTTCTGCACAGCAAATACCCCATATTTTAAAACCTCGTTTTATGGGCTTCATCGGCATTTACTGCTTTATATATGATCACCCTTTGAATTTGGCCATGGATTCATCAACTGACAACCAACGCGATGGTTGGAATAAATCTTGGAATTTTTTATTCATAAAATTCACAAATTGTGAAATTTTATATAATTTATCGTACTCTTTAGACCCTTTTTTTTGGCATTTTGTTATTGTCATTTATATGTAAATTTCTTAAAATATGTAAAAACCTTTTTATTGGCATTGCTTGCGAAATTCTTTCAAAATGAAAGTTTATTTCATTAGACCAATATAATTTAAATTATGGCACTACGTGAAATCCCATTATAATTATGATTCCCAGAAATGCCAAAAGCTCATCACTTGTAATATCAAGAGCCTTTCCTCCTTGATTCGCGTATTTATTGAGTTCGGTAATAATTAAATTTTGGATTTTTTCCGTTAAAAATAAAAGAAATATGTTAATTGGACTTGAAATATCAATATTTGCCGAGTTCGACGGCATCATTGTCGGCTCCGAAAAATTATAATTTTTAAATTTATTAGGATCGAATGCTGTCTTACCCTTCATCCTCGGTGTCGGTGTCCATCTGGGACGGTCCAGGTAGCAGTGGGGATATTGGCGTTGACCTAGTCTCTAATCCCTGAGAAGTCGACGCAGGTAAAGTCGACCTGCGTGTAACGGTAGGGGTTGAACTGGACGATGAGAGGGAGGATTGTTCGTCTTCAGCATCCGAGTCACCCTCTATTTCTGAATTTTCAGCCATCTCCTCCGTCAATTTAAGCATTTCATGTAAAGTACGGACATAGTCTTCGTTTTCATAATCAATCTCAAAAGTATCCATCTAAAAACACAAAAAGCAATTAAAATCAATCAAATAGACGCACACAAATATTTTGTTATAAAAATATGTTTAAAGATACTTACAGTTAATATTAAGTCAAAGAATTTCAGAATATTCGAAGAAGACGCGAAACTTTTTCCCAATATTCTCCAACTATAGAGAATCCATGATTTAATTTAAAATTTATGATAGAAGAAAATCATAGCAATATATATATATAATGTGTTTAATTGGAGGGTGGTCACCTATCCAAGTGACTACCCTTGACTGTAGTTACCTCTGATTACCTATTCCATACACCTTAGCCCCTATATATTTATTTATTTATTTTTTCTTTCTTTTCTTTGTCTCCCAATCGATAGAGTTGCCTCAAATCATGTTCTGAATATTTGTCATTACTTATCTTCCTAGAGCTACCTTTTGTCACGTGACTTTATCGCATTCCATTGAACTTGCCTATTCCTCCCACTTCATTTATAAAATGATGGAATGCCTCTCATATGATCTTACTTTTCTTAGTCACCTCGCTTAAGTCCTCCATTATCTGATGATTCCCCATTCTTCGTATTTAAATTGATTTTACATTTTCTTTGGAGTTAGGAACATGGCCACTACTGATATGCAGCTAACTGAAACAGCTCCGTATTTACTCGATTGATGCAAGTAGCATTAGCTCACGTATCAGCTCAAGACTATATAAATATTGTGTTAATACATAATTGAACAATTAGTGAAATTATCTGGGTAGGTGAGTCCCTAGAAACTAATTTATAAAGATGGTCTTTGAGTGTGAGACGGGATAGGCTGGGCACAACGTAGGTAGAGTTTAGACCTGCTGACGGCTGTGGCTGGCTATCACTTATACAGGCCTACCTGGATCTTTCATCACAGGTGGTGTAGTGAGTAGGGCGCTCGTCTTCTATACTTACATGACCGAGTTCGAAACTCGTTGGCCAGAGATTTTGTTTTTTTAATTATTATTATTATTTTACAGATGTGTTTTTATTTATTTATGTACATTTGTTTTTCTGCTTTCTTTTTTTTTTTTCTCTCTTATTTAAATAATATTGAAATTTAAGAGTGTGAAAAATCATCGTTGCTTAGACTCCATGAAGAAATGTTTCGACTTTAGTGAATCGGACTCGAAGTTCCTTAAGGGTAGAACTTTGTCAAAAAGACAAAGAAATACTGCCCTTGAGCCCCCTGGCAACTCTCCCGACAAAAAGAAGAAGAAAAAGAAACAAAGAAACAAAAGGAAAAAAAGTCAAATCAACCTTCCACTCCACCACAAACCCGCAGTAAGGCTGTTGTTACTGCAGTTAAACCTATTGAAATAGCTAAAAGATTCCAGCCATTAATTAACTTGTCTGAGCTTCAGCTCAACAACCACCAAAACCTCAAACAGATATAAAGCCACCTCCTATTTTCGTTACCGGCGTAGATAACTATATCCAATTTTGTCATGATATTTCCGTATTAATTGGTCAACCCAATTTCCAATGTTACTCCAGATACCATGACATTAAAATAAACACTGAAAAAAAAGAGCATTATAAATCATTGGTAGCCCACCTAAAATATCGTGTTCCATTGCTATAAATTAAAATAAGAGAAGGCCTACGGGGCAGTACTATGGGGTTCTCACCAACCTGTACCTCCTGATGCCACCAAAAGAGACCTGGAGCAGTTGGTCCATAGCGTCAGGCACATCTCTGACATACTCCACCACTCAGAAAAACACCCACTCCCATTGTTCTTTGTGGATCTAGAACCAGCAGAGAACTATGAAGAAGTTTTCAACATCAAAAGACTGGTGTACTCTGTTGTCAAATTTGAAGTACCAAGAGTCAAAAAAGAAATAATGCAGTGCACCAGATGCCAAAACCTAGGCCACATGAAAACGTATTGCAACTGCCAGGCAAGATGTGTTAAATGTGTAGGGCCACATTTAACAGCAACTTGTTTAAAAACACGAGGCATGCCAGCCTTTTGTGTCCTATGTGGTGAGAGCCATCCTGCTAACTATAAGGGCTGCCAGGTGTACAAACAGTCAGAAACAAAGAGCCACCAACTCCGCTACAAATAAAACTTCAGTTCTTCAAACAACCAAAACAATAGTAACATCCTTTCAGAATCAACAGAACACTTCATTCGAGAATAGTTTTCCTAAACACTTTCCTCCACTGCCTTCAACATCAAAAGCTCAACAACCCATCGATCCAGCCGTTCAACTTACTCAATCCCAGCCATCAATCTCAGCAGCGGGATCATCTCAACTTCTTCTTTCAAGCAAAGAACTGTCGAACAAAGAAACTGACGGCCACAAAATCAGATGCCTCAAACATCGCTTCCATCCCTGCCTCCCAAAATAATCAATCCTTCTCCATCAACTACCCAACAGACCCCAAAACATGTAAACCAAAAGAGCAAGACTCCATCACAAATTTATGAGCAAACCATACCTCAACAAAATCCAAGCCAAATCCCATTCCAGGATGTCTTCCAGGATCCAAATGTTTTCAAGACATTTTAACCTTCCGCCTCAAATATCAGAACCCTATCCTATTTCCTCCCAAGGTCTTGGTGATATCTCATCGATTTTTTCCTCCTTCCTTCATGAACTCCAAGAAACTATCAGACCTTTAATTACCCTTCTCACAAGAGCCCTGTCAGAAATCACGTCTTTTATTCCTCGATGATCTGAAACTCCTTGGCAGTTCTTTTATGGAACGCAAATGGTTTGCTCAATCACAGAAATGAACTAGACATATTCTTAGACGGCAATAACATTCACTTGATGACCCACTTGACACCTACCTCTTATTTCCACATTAATGGCTATATGACTTACAGAACTGACCAACCTGACTAAACAGCCCACGGTGGTACTTGTATCCTCATCCATAGATCACTTACCCACACCCTGATTCCTTCCTCTCCAACTGGCACCATTCAGTCTACCGCACTAATCCTATCCTCCCTTCCATTTAGCCTTACTCTTTCAGCTGTATATTGTCCTCCTGGAAGTAACCTTTCCCATTATATTCTACAATCCTTATTCCAATCCTTTGGGCAGCGTTTCATTGCAAGTGGGGACTATAACCCTAAACACCAGCGATGGGGTTGTAGAACATCTAATTCCCGAGGTACTATTCTTTCCCGTGTATCATCCTTAAACAATTACTCTATCCTTTCACCCAATAATATTACCTACTGGCCTACATCCCTAAAAAATATCCAGATATTCTTGACATATTCGTCACCTCTCAAATACCTACTTCCCAAACTCCATTAGGTTACTTAGATGACCTTTCATCAGACCATAGCCCAGTTTTGCTTACCTTATATTCTACTCCTATTATCAAACCTTCTCCTCCATCCTTAATAACTGGACGATTAGACTGGGACAATTTTCGTTCGGCTTTAGAAGACCTTATTGACCTAAAAATTCCACAAATAGATGCGGCAATAGAACATCTTACCAAATCAATATAAACCTGCATAACAGAAAACACCTCACAAAATATAATGACACTTTCAGAAGGCGTGATTTTACCTCAATTTATTCGGATTTTAATAGTAGAAAAGCATCGAGCAAGGGCCAAATGGCATTGAACTCGATATCCATCTGACAAAACCAATTATACTAAATTAACAAACAAACTTAAATCAGAACTTAAAAAACTAAAATTTGAAAATTTACAGAAACAAACTAAACAATTATCTGTTTCTGACAAATCATTATGGACCACTACCAGAAGACTTTTAAAATTTAAAACCTTCAATCATCCTCTCCTTACTGCACCTCAAGCCTGGACCAAATCTGATTCTGAGAAGTCGCAGGTATTTGGCTAACAATTACATAATACTTTTAAACCTCATCCTGTCATCCTGAATCCTAACCATGTAGAATGTATTGAAGCAGAACTGACTATTCCTCTCCAAATGACTCTTCCTCCTAAAGCCTTCCACCCTTCAGATATAATAGCCATAATCCATAGGTTGCCCTCCAACAAAGCTCCTGGACATGACCTTATTACCTCAAGAATCCTAAAATATCTTCCAAGGAAAGCAGTATTACTCCTAACTTACATTTATAATGCTGTCCTCTGTACAATATATTTTCCCGATTCCTGGAAATTATCAATTATAAAAAAGATCCCAAAACCTAAAAAACCGCTAGAAAATCCTTCCCCGTATAGACCTATTTCTCTCCTGCATATCATGGGTAAAATCCTTGAAAAGCTCCTTTTAAAAAGCCTTTATCTCTTCCTTGATTCCAATCACATTATTCCTGATCACCAGTTTGGATTTCATCAGTTTCACTCCACTACCCAGCTGTGCCATTGTGTAGTGGATGTTATCTCATCTGCATTGAGATGCAAGATACTTTGCACGGGTGTCTTTCTGTTAAACAGGCCTTTGACCGGGTATGGCATCCAGGACTGCTATATAAACTTTACCAATTCCTTTCATCTACATATTTCCTCATCCTCCGTTTCTACCTCTCTGATAGAGTATTTAAAGTTAACCACAATTCTACATACTCTTCCTTCTTTCCTTAGACCGCTGGTATTCCACAAGGTAGTATCCTGGGTCCCATTCTTTATACAGTTTATACAGCTGATATCCCAACTCATCCTAATACTATCCTCACAACCTTTGCTGATGACACCAGCATGTTATCAGTCTATGAAGATTCATTTTCTGCATCCCAGGGACTCCAGTCACATATTACTTCCCTTGAAAAATGGTGTCATAACTGGGGAGTCAAGATAAATCCTAACAAATAACCTTTACCCTCCATCAAAAACCTACCTCATCCTGTCCTCCTGTATCCTTTAATGGTGTACCGCTAATTAATGTGGAACAAGTACAATACCTTGGATTTCATCTAGACAAGAGACTTACCTGGAACCCTCATAAAAGATTGAAAAGACAAAAAGCTGCACGTCGATTTCGACTGCTACAACACTTACTTGACAAACATTCAAATCTTCACTTTCACTCATGAATTCAAAAATTCACTATAAGAAACTTATCTATATGATGATTATCAGACCTATTTTTTGGACTTATGGTATAGAATTGTGGGGATCCACTAAACCATCAAATTCTTCTCGCATCCAATCAATCCAATCCAAAATTCTTAATGCTCCTTATTTTGTCACAAATGAACTGATCCACAATGACCTTAATATCCCACATGTCACCGATTTGGCATGAACCAGATGCCACTCCTTTCATAATAAACTTAGCCAAATCAATCCTCCGAGGCATCTGAAAAGAAGATGGCCTTGTGATCTTCTTTTGTAAATATTGTAGTGATATTTCGGAGTCGAGATAAATTGTATGTAAAAGGATTTTGGTTTGAATTTGGCACCAGCGAGAGTTCGCCGCCGATCTAATTGTTACGTAGTTTTTGTTTGTCAATTTGAATTAAGGTATGTTAAATAATGGTTAGGATTTCTAAATGTTTTTGTAATGTATGAATTAAATTCTATATTTTATTTTAAGTGATAAGTCGTTAAGACGTAGTAAAGATGAAGGCCGTGAAGGTTTAGACTTGTCCTTAACGGTTTTTTGCGCTTGGGATGCGTAGTTCCAGGATTGAGACGCTCTCTTTATACTCGGGCCTCGAGGTGTCGACATCTCTCTGTTATTTTAGTGAGTCGTTAGTCACATGTGTGAAGAATTAATAAATTATTTTAACATTCTTAATGTGATGAGTGTTTCAATAGACTGATGAAGGAAGGTTAGAAGGAAGTTTGAAACAAGAAGAATAGTTGAGGAACAATTTGAATTATGAAGATCTACAATCGTTTCGAAGATGGAAGGTATCTTAATTACTAATATGTCAAATGTTATATATAATCTGGTGTAAAATGTGTTTTAATTGTTTTGTTTTTAAAATATAGTCTTGAGTCAGAATCATTATCTTTGAAAAGCTCAACCCTTGATATTCCCTCAAAATTTATTTAAACAAAAAAAGATAACTTTATATTAATTAAAATTTTACTTTTATCCAATTAAAAGAACATTACATTATGGCACCCGAAAAAAGGACTTTTCTTAGGATTTTGACTCAAGGTTTTTATTATAATTTTTAATGTGTCAAAAAATTTGATGATTTTTGTATTTGATATAAATATTGTAAGGAGTTATACAATTTAGGATATTATTCAAGTTTAAGTAAATCAGTGTTAAAAATGGAAAGTACTGTAGTTAATTTAAATGTAACTGATGAGAGTGTTATTAAAAGGTATAAACAAAGTGATGTTTTTGATGTTGATAAATAAAATTTAGAAAATAGATATGATTCTGAGCAATTAAACAATGATTTGACTGAAAAATCAACAAATGCTAATGCTAATAAGGAATTAACAAAAAACCCAGTAGATTTAAACACTAACTTTTTAATTCTTGAAATGTTAACTGAATTTAAGGAACAATTTAATAAACAATCTGCTAAAATTGATAAACAATCTGCTGAATTTAAGGAACAATTTAATAAACAATCTGCTGAACTTAAGGAACAATTTAATAAACAATCTGCTAAAATTGATAAACAATTTGCTGAATATAAGGAACAATCTGCTGAATTTAAGGAACAATTTAATAAACAGTCTACTAAATTAAGTGAATTAAATAAATCTAAAAAAGAACTTGATATAAAGTTAGAACAGACTACTGTTGATTTAAAAAAAGAATTAAATAAATTGATTGATAATAAGATTAGTGAAATAAATTTAAAGTTATCAAATATTGAAGATGATTGTGTGAAGAGTCGGAGTAGTATTAATAACAAAATAGAACAACATATTAAGAAAACGGAAGGAAAATTCCAACAGATAAATACAAAGGTTGAAGAAATAAATGAAAAATTTAATACCCAAAAAGAGAAAGTGAATGCTTTACAGAATAAAGTAATTGATAACCAACAAAGTTTATTACTGGAAGTAGGGACTTTGAGAAAAGAATTTGGAAATTTGCCTGAGAATAAAATCATTCATATATCTGAAAAACCAATAGATTCAAATCATTTAAATATAAAATTTGACAATGAAAGTAGTGAAACAAATTCAAATTTACAAAATATTGGAAGTGATAGTGTGAGTAGTCGGAGCAATATTAATGACACTATAGAAGAACATATTAAGTCTACAGAGGGATGATACCAAAATTGAAAATATAAATAAAAACGTAAATAACCTAAAAGATGAAAAATCAACTAAAATTGAAGAAAACATAACAAATGTGGCAGTTAAGAAAAAGAAGAACAAAAGGGAAACTAAACAATTATTGAAGAAAAATGTGAACCATAAAAAAGGAAAATCAAGATATAGAAAAAGATTAGAAACAAGAAAAATAACATTTAGAGCAGGTAAAAGAGTTTAAATTGTTAGAAGGTTAAAAAAGGTAACTGTTCAGGATTATAATAAGCTGAAAACAGGTATGAACAAGAAGCTTAACAGAAGTATTTATACCATTGTAATAAATAATTATAATAATAGCAAAAAAAAAAAGAAAAGATTTGTTTGAAAAAAATATATATAATGTAAGTATTAATAGAGAAGACCCAAGTTATATTTTGGAAAATAAGAAAAATAAATTATCCAAGTTATTAGTAGAAGAAATCATGAAGAGGTACTACTTCAATAGTGAAAATAACCAGACTCCCAGTGATGTACGCAATTACCTGCGGGGGAAAGTCAAGAAAAAATTATAATATTCAAAAGTGTTGATTGGAAATTTGGTAACAATTTAAGCAATCATATATTAAATATATCCATTTTATTATAAAGTAATTACAAACTATTAAGGAATGTTTCTTACAAGTTTAATTAAGTTTTTTAATCTTTAAAAGTTTTCAAATATTTCTATTGAGTTTTCAGTCAAATTATTAAATTGATGTCGAATGTTGATTATTATTAGATTAGTTTATTGTGTAGAAATTTAATTTAAAGTTTTTTCCTTTGTTGTTTTTCAATTTTACTATTATTGTTAATTTGAAGTTGTGGTGTTTATAAGCCATCTAAAGAATTCATGGTTGTAATGGAAATGAATATTTCAAATAAAGATGCAGTAGAATAACTAATTATTAATAAGTTGATCTAATTTAAGTATTATTTTGTTTTGACATCTTGACACATTAATAACGTTTTGTAAATAGTATACTAAAGAGTTTATGATTAATCAAAAATTGTAATTAGAGAATAAGTATTTAAAAAAAAAAAAAAAAAATTTTCTTCAAAAATTTTTTTTAATTGAAGTGGACCCGAATGTAGTGAGTGATATTTCGGAGTCGAGATAAATTGTATGTAAAAGGATTTTGGTTTGAATTTGGCGCCAGCGAGAGTTCGCCGCCGATCTAATTGTTATGTAGTTTTTGTTTGTCAATTTGAATTAAGGTATGTTAAATAATGATTAGGATTTCTAAATGTTTTTGTAATGTATGAATTAAATTCTATATTTTATTTTAAGTGATAAGTCGTTAAGACGTAGTAAAGATGAAGGCCGTGAAGGTTTAGACTTGTCCTTAACGGTTTTTTGCGCTTGGGATGCGTAGTTCCAGGATTGAGACGCTCTCTTTATACTGGGGCCTCGAGGTGTCGACATCTCTCTGTTATTTTAGTGAGTCGTTAGTCACTTGTGTGAAGAATTAATAAATTATTTTAACATTCTTAATGTGATGAGTGTTTCAATAGACTGATGAAGGAAGGTTAGAAGGAAGTTTGAAACAAGAAGAATAGTTGAGAAACAATTTGAATTATGAAGATCTAAAATCGTTTCGAAGATGGAAGGTATCTTAATTACTAATATGTCAAATGTTATATATAATCTGGTGTAAAATGTGTTTAATTGTTTTGTTTATAAAATATATTCTTGAGTCAGATTCATTATCTTTGAAAAGCTCAACCCTTGATATTCCCTCAAAATTTATTTAAACAAAAAAAGATAACTTTATTTTAATTAAAACTTTACCTTTACTAAATTAAAAGAACATAATATTACGGCGCCCAAATAGGGACAATTAATTAACTACTGATTAGAAAACTAATTAACGTTATATTAATTAGAACTTAACTAAATAAAGAGAACATTACAATATTGATTAGAGTACTTACTACCAATGGGGTAGTTTTATTCATGTCATTATATCTCATGTATCCCGCATATTTAGTAGATGTGTTTTCTAGCATAGTTGTAAATTTCTATTAATAAAAGAATAATAATAAAAAAAAAAAAAAATTTCTTTGATTGCATATAAATTTACATTAGTCTACTATAAAATGATTCAGCCTAATTTAACAAAGTTCTTTGATTTTAAATGTTAATTAATGTAGTCAGGATATGATTTAATGGTTTTTGATATTATTATTTGCTTAAAGGGCATTGCAGTTTTGAAGAAACAAATCAGCTCTTTGGGTAATCAGTTGGAATCTTCCGAAAATGATAACATTACTCTTAAGTCAAATGTTGAAGTTTTAGAAGAAGAATTGAAGTATCTTAAGGCAAGTTTTTGTGAACTTTTTACAAGTTTAATATACAGTGGGTAAAAAAAGTATTCGTACACATAGTTTTTAGGAGTAAAGTACGCCTAATTAATTTTTAAGTACGTAACAATTAGAGATAACATTGTATAAACTATATATGCATTAATTCATACTTGCCTCAAAAATTATATGACAGTTGAATTTGAATAATACGAAAATTTTCAAAACCAACAGGCAAAAAAAGTATTCATACATATCTTAGGAAATTTATTCAACGATGGTATTTATATTAATCTAACAAATGTATTTTTTTAACAGGTCAATATTTGGTTTGATAATCTTTCACATTTATCACGGCCTCCTAGGCATCGGTTCAACAATTTTGTAGGTCTCCCTAGGGACGATTTCTGCTCAACATTTTTGGAGATTAAAAATTAGTTCGTTCCATGATGAGCATTTGATTTTTCTTAATTCCGATAGATTTTCAAATGGATTAATGTCTGGTGACTGTGGTGGTGTTAGACAAATCCTAGAATCATTTTACAGCTGCCAATCTTCATTTTTTTTTTTTGCAGTGTTCTTAGAGTCATTGTCCTAATGAAACAAATAACTGTCCTCAATCCCTAAATTTCGTACAATTTTTTATGTAGTTTTCTACATTAAAAATTCTATTGAAAATAATGAGTTCACCAACCCAACTTGCGCTCAGACGACCCTAAACTCTGACGTCTTTACAGTCGGTTACAATTTTTTTTAAAAAAGCTTTGCTCCTCTGTTTCCAGACAAATTTCCTTTCATCACATCCAAAAATATTAAATTAGCTTTCATCTGAATGAGGGTGGTTTGTTGGAATGTTCCCGGGGCGAACTGAAATTTTTTATCTCATTTTTTTTTCATTTATGAAGGGTTCTTCCCTTGTCACTCTTCCTCTGCTTTATGAAGTCTATTTTTGACAATTTGAAGTGCAACATGTTTACTGTATTTTGTTGCGATGTGTTCCGCTATTTCGCAGGTACTTATTTTAGAATTTTAAACGCTAATTTCACAATTTCTCATGATTCTCACATCGATAGGGGTCCAGAACGTTTTTGATTGTCCATTAATCCGGTTTTAAACTCTTTAATAATGTATTGCACGGTCTTATGAGACAATGCTGACTTTACACCGATATATCAAAGACTTAGTAAACCTTGCTGGAAACCTTGTTTTTCCTTGACAAGCAGAGCTCAATTCTATTGATTTGCATCCCATTTTTGATGAATTATCTTTTAGTACACAATCAAACAAGTGCATCCACCTCATTTTGTTCACATAATAGCAAAGAATTACTTTTAGATGAAAAAATGGATCTGATAATGAACTTAAAAAGTTATTATTAGATGAATCTTTTGCTGTACGAATAATTGTTTTGCTTAAAAATATTGATTTTTTTTTCATAAATTAGGATTGTATGGGCTTTTTATTTCCTTGCTGGTAAGAATTAATGCACAGTGCTGTTTTTATACTAATCATAAGTTTTTCCGTGTCCAATTAATGATTATTTGTGCTTTTACCGAATAAAAATGTGGTGTACGAATACTTTTTTACCCACTGTATGTGTATGTGTATGTGTGTATATATATATATATATATTTTTTAATAATCTAATGGTTATTTTTTTACTATTAATTTTTCAGAATTGTCAAGCAAGAATCAATGATTGTGATCAAACTATTGATATGCTGAAAGAGAAGGTGAAATAATGTTAAAATTTACCCAACAAACTTTTTAATTTCTCAATTTACTATTTGAAAAGTACATCTACATGACTATTATTAGGCTTGCTTGGACATAAAACTTAAAATTGTTAGGGTTGACCAAAACCTCTGTCACCAATGAATTAATCATCATCAAACATGATATTGTTTTCAAAGTTTAAATACTTAGTAAAAACTATGTTAATAGTGGTTTGTACTGTGGAAAAATGTTTGGCTAATGCATTGGTGTGCTGGCTTTGATGCCAAGAAAAATAATACATTCTATCCGACAATGAAAATCCGGGTTAAACGAAGAATGTTAAAACAATAAAATACACATCACGATAAACTATTAGGGTGTATAAAAAAAAATTACCGTTTTTTAAACAAATATTTGTATTATTATTTCTTTGATATAAAATACAATTAATACTCAAAGTATAGTCCATTTCCATTGTTATCTTCTGTCATTATCCATCTAAAAGCTAGCCAATTGCTCGATGCCACGCTGATACCATTCTGATAAAATCTCATATCAGAAGGGTTTTCCAATAAATTTTCACAAATTTCTAGCCTCTTACCCATTGGCTAGTTCACAAGTACTTGTGGGCGGATTCGACTCTACAGCTTTCTTCAGAACCTCATCAATATCCATCAATGGCCGCCTGGAGCCCTTCTTCCTCTCCAACGTCGTATCTCCACTTCTAAATTTTTCTAACCAACGCCGCGCAGTGCGTTTTCAAGGACACCTTCCCCTTCATATTTAATAATTTCACGAGTTGCTTCAGCGGCTGTGAAATTTTTTTTCCAGTAATGTCTTAAAATTATTAGAATTTCGTAGGACAGTCTTGTTTCTTCTGTATATAATTATATATAATTAATTATGTATATAATAAACTGTATATACAGTTTAATTTTTCTGAAAGAATTTTGTTAATTTGAGTTATGTCAGTTTTGAATGCCGTTTCTGAGCCTTGCAGTCACCCATTTTTTTTAACATGAGAAGCTCGGCCAGTGTGAACTGATCTGGGTTACCTGGAGATCTGACTGACAGGGGACTGGAGATCTGTCTGACGGACTCAATTCTAAAATAATCATTTTGAATAGAAAATAACCTTGGATCCTTTTAATATAGAGGTTTCATTGAATTAATTCAAATTGAGAGATCCTTTACATGTTATTGCCATGTTATAATAAGATTAATATTTCATCTTATTTATGTATGTATTGCATATTTCAATTTACATGAACAAAATAAAATTAAGTAATAAAAGTTGAATGTATGATAATTTAGGTTAGAACCAATTACTTCAATGAACCTTATGATGATTACCTACAAACCATTGATCGATATAATTCTCTCTCTCTCTCTCTCTCTCTCTCTCTCTCTCTCTCTCTCACACACACACACACACACACACACACTCTCTCTCTCTCTCTCTCTCTTGTTTTTAGTGTATTGCATTATGTATGTTTTGATATTTTGTTTTAGGTTAAAGGTTATGAACATGAGCTGAAAGATGCTAAACAATGTGTAATTACTTTGAATTCTGTAATAGAAGAGGTAAAATGTGAAAACCAAGCTTTAAACATTGAAAGGGAACAGCTTTCTGGTCAGGTAAAAACTCCAACAGGAAAACATAGCCAATGTTGTTTTCTAATTTCAGTGTTCCTCACTATTCCATTTTACTTAAATAATTTGAAAATATTAATCATTTTATTCCTTGACGCTAGAACTCATGGATAGTTGAGACCCTTTCTTTTTTTATTTAGTTGTTATATTTAAGTAATTAGTTTTTGTTTCTTGCTTAACAGTGTAAAAAGTTATCCAAATATCAAAACATTTCTTTATTACAAAGTTACTCACTGTTCTTACTTGATATTTCAATATAGTTATTTTTCAATTATTTATACTAGCATTTTAATTTAGATTAACAATTTGTTTTCTGTAATTACTTATCTTTATTTAATAAATGGAAAAAAATAAAATATGTCTTGAGTTATAAGTACACCTTAAATTTTTTGTATATTTTCCACATTGTAATGTGTTTATTTTATTTCAGCTATCATTATACTGTGGTGAAATTCAAAAGTTAAAAGAAGAAGTTGACACTAAAAGTATCAAATTAGCTGAACTTCAGAATATTCAAAAAAATGGAGATGTGTCTGAATGTTATGATAACCAACATGATCCTTTACAGTGTGACTATTTGTAAGTATGTAACTGCTCATTGCTAAATATAAGGGTTCCATTCCCATCTGGCTCATTTCGTATTCTTGCTCAGGGACATTCGATTGAGCAGTAACCACTATGTAGCCAGCTTGGGCTGTCATTAAAGACCAATATTTCCTTTGGCTGTACAAGTTTTCCCCATTAATATTGAATTGTTTTACATGAAATGTACATTTTTATTTTGTTAAGAATTTAAAGAGGATCTTGAGCTATCCTGTCATTTGAAGTATTCTCATACTTCTGTATAGATCTGAGCATTAAATGACATTTAAAGTCGTTGAGCTCCTGATTTTTGAAAGAAAAGTTATTTTCCAAATATATAGGGTTTTAAAAGTTGGAGGAGAATCAAATTTATGCACTAACCAGAAGCTATAAATTATTGGTCTTGGAGCAACAAAGTGTAGGAATTTGAGGTGCACAAAAGTGCCTAAGATACTGTTGAGATAGCCGATCTGTGGAACAAGGAAGATCAAAGGTGAGGTGGTCAGATGGTGTGTTACAACCATCCTGGTAGTCAGGAACTGGATGTCTTCCAGGTCAGCTCTTGACCATGGCAATTGGAGAATGCAAAGACCTGTAACTGGGTTGTAGTGCCATTAAAAAAAAATAATTATGGGCGCTCAAGCTGCCAAAAATATTCACACTTCTTTTGGCTAGGAAAATTTCAACGAACAAACCATTTTCTGTTTGTTTGAAAAGTTTTAGGCCGAGGCACAGTATTTGAAAAACACCCTTTTGCAAGAAATTCACCTTTTATTGATTATGATGATCTCAAGACTGGATATGGAAGATGACCTTGATCATTCTGTTAGAGCATTCTAAACTAATCTTCATGCAGGTACATGCATTTTATTGCTTACCAGGGGGGGGGGGGACCAACCTTTTCACATCTGAACGAATTATAATTTGTTATGAAGAAGAGGATAATGTATGACAATTGACATAGGTAGGGCCTTGTGTCAAAACTGAAGGTACTGCAAAAAAAAAAATGAATGGTAGTCTATTGCTGGAATCATCTACTCTTCCTTTTTGCCAAAGGTGAAACTCTTCCTTATCCTCTATATTCTCCAATATATTTTCATCTTATTAGTAATTTAGACATATTTTTTTTGTGGGTAATTTATTGAAAATGATATTCAAGTCAATCAATTTTCTGACTGTTCTTCTCAGAGCTTGGAATTTTATGATTGGTTTTTGGACCAGGAAAATATTTTTAATGGGATATTTCTAGTTAAATATTTTTTAATTATTAAATACATTTTGTTATGGAAATGGATATTTGATGTGATATTACTGAAAAACAATAACAATACAGATATTATACTTCCATTCTATTTCTCACTTACTATCTGATTTAAATGGATCTTTTGAGTCTAATTAAAAGTATTAAGCTGTTTAGATCTGCAATCGGAGTTATTTCCTTCTTAGTTCTCACTTATTTTGAAAGTCATCTTTTAGGATATGTATTAAAAATAACTTCTCTTACAGATTTTTTTTCCTCCTTTTGATTACTATTCATTCTTTCAATTACTATACCTACTATTTAATTACAATACTAAATTTACATTTGATTTCAAGTTTATTAAAACATGATAGCACTCTACTACTAACAACCAGGCTGTAAAATATGAAGCAATGAGTATTATTATTTTTTAATACTATTATATCTTTCTCATACAGCATTATATACTACTAAATTTTATTTTGATTTTTTAATAAACGTTTATTTATTTTTTCAATTTTCTGTTTAATCGTTTATAGGTTAAATGAAAAAGAAACCTTAATAAACCAATTGAATACAGAGTTGGATAAAAAAACACATTCTCTTGATGAAATCAGTGAGGAATTAAAAAGAGTAGACAATGAAAATAAGAAACTGTCTACATACGTCGAAGAAACATTAAAAGAAAATGCTACTTTTAAAGCAAATCAGATCAGTGAACTTGAAGGAACAATTAATCAATTACAAAAGAATATTTGTGAAAAAAATAGTGAGCTGTTATCATTAAATAGTGAAATAGAAAAATATAAACAAAGGAATAATGTGAGTTTGCAAATGTTTTTTTTACTATTGGACATTAATACCTTTTTTCTTTAATTCAACATTATACTTAGTTATTAAAAAAGTTTTTGTGCACTAATTCATTGATGACATTTAAGTCTTCAGTTCATTTATTTGACTCTGATGTGAATAATTCATTTATTGTTTGTTATTTTCATTACTGTTTTATTTAATTATTCGTACCAAATTTCTTTCTTTTGTTCCATTTTATAAAGTTCACTTAAAATACTGGAGGAAAAAGTGTCATTTGTTGTCTTCTGCATCAATAATGGAAATTATGGTTACCAACAACTCCTTACTAGGTCATTATTACCAAGATCTATTTTCCTTATTTTTAAAACAATTCTATTATAACTAGTTCCTGCTTATTGTTGCAATGTACTAATGAGTATTAAGAGTTTGTTGGTGACTATGTTGGACATAAAACTATCTAATACTCAGTATTTTGACACTTTTTATTTTATACATTTAATTACAAACACTGAATTTAAATTTTACTAATTAACATGTGTGGCAATATGATAATTGACTATCTGAAGGCTATAGCAGTTTTTAAAAGCACTCAGTGTTGTCAGTTTCCTACACCCTCTTAGCGGTTAGGTCAGCTAAAGACCTGGACATAGCGATGAGGAAAGTGCACTTGATGCCCTGATCTTGTCATAGTTGATATTTTCATATCTGATGACGGCTGTTCTCCTGGAGTGAGTGTCTGTTGTTTAGTCATGGGTTCTTCAAATTCTGAGGTAGCCAGTTGGTAGGCCAATTTGGATTTGTCTACTGAAACGCTGACTGGTTTACCTTTTATGCTGACCACAAAAAATTTCTCTTTTCTTTCTAAAACTTGGTACAGTCCTTCATGAGGCTTCTCCAATGAAGCTCGCAAGCGGTTGACTTGGATGAAGAAATGCGAGCTACTGCACAGATCCTTAAGAACAAATGTTCTTGGCTGCTGTTTGAGTGAGTGGTGGTTGTAGGGAGGGCAGGTTGTTGAATGCAAAACACAACCAGCTAATCAATGTTGGCAGATAGGGCTTTGGGTCAGATGTAAGTTCAACAAAGAAATCATCAGGTATGCTGAGTGATTTATCATATATAAGTTCAGCTATGGATGCTTGTGCTGCTTCATCAGTAGAACATCTTGACCCCAATAAAACAGTTGGTAAAACAGTAGTCCAGTCGTTCTATGAGTGAGCCACTATAAGCTGCCTTTTAAGTTTCTCAAGTGAAGGTGTTCAATCTTTCCGTTGCTTTTCGGGTGATATGCGACTGTACTAACAAACTGAGATCCACAAAGTTTAGCCAATTCTATAAATAACTCGGTACGAAACTGGATTCCTAAGTCGGTAACAACTTGCCGTGGGCTTCCAAATCGAGCTATCCATCCTGCAAAAAAACTCAGAGCTACTTCTTCTGCCGTTTGATGGTGTAATGGTAGCACCCCCATCCAGTTTGTATAACGGTCGATGCAAGTTAAGCAATACCGATATTCCTGTGATTTTGGAAGTGGTCCAATCAAGTCCATATGAATAATAGCAAATATTTCTGTGTCTTTGGAAAGCAAGGGTTATAACAGCTGTTTTATGTTTATCTGCCTCTGCTACTGGAATAAAAAAAAAGGCAGAATGCAAGTTTTTGTTTGGAGAAAATTTTTTTGTTTTCTAAAATTTCAGAGACATCTTCAGCTCTTGGAACAGGGTAATTATCCGGCAGTGTTCGCACGTTCAAGACTCTATAATCATCGCAAGTATGCCATTGTCCGTTTTTCTTTGTTGTAAGTAAAAGAGGGTTAGCCCACTGTGATTTTAATGGACTAATAACACCTTGATTTAATAATGATTGAAATTCTCTTTTTTCTACTTTCATTTTATATAGTCGACGTGGTTTACACTAAACTGGGGGTCCACTAAATGTGTGAATATAGCAGGGTCTCTACTAGTCGGGAATTTCGTGTGGTCGGAAAAAATTTGGGAATTTACAGAAAATTTGCGAAAGTCGGGAAAAAGTCGTCAATGCTTTAGTTTATTAGTTTTAATTTTAGTTTTACTCAATATGTCAGTTAAGGAAGCATCTGATCGGTATAGTCACTCTACATACTTTTAAAGTATACAATTTGAGATCATACTTGAGCTCTATAGAGCCATCGGTTCCCAAGATACAGGAATATTATCTTCAATATAGTCCCTTAATTTGTGAAATATCTCCCAAAATACGCATCCCAGGTCAAATTTGGTTCAATTCTTTTTTTTTTGCGCAGTCAATAGTTGGGAATGGAAAAATACAATATTTTGTCGAAAACTGTAAAACTTCACATTAAACTTACTTTTTAATAATATTACATTAAAAACGGTTCAGCAGTTTGGCCATCACCAATGCCTAAAGTTTGGCTAAGTTGCGGTAAGTAGGACACCATGAAAACACATTTGTCGTTACTCTTTTAGCTATAACTCCGAAACTATTTGTCTGATCCAAAATTTCTTTGTTTCATCTGAAAGCTGCTCAAATTTGCTATGAGTCCTATTATATGAAATGTGCTTTGAATCCCATGAAATACCCAGTCCATTTTTTTTTTTTCAGCACAGTTCTCGTAAATAGTTTCGGAGTTAGCGAGAAACATAGAGAAAAAAAAGAAGTGGATTTCACAAGGGTGTGGGGTTCTCAGCGTGCTGGCGTAGGTATACCCAGGTATAACATGGGACTTAATCAAAATTTCATATATGAGGACTTATAGTAAATTCAACCAGTTTTCAGATGGAAAAAAAGAAAATTTCTGATCGGACAAATATTTTTGAAGTTATTTTATCCAACAACCTCGTAACTATATTCAACCCGAATAACAGTACTCGACATGGAAGTGTTTCTTGAAATTTATCTAGGATAATCTGAAATATAAAAAATAATTGCCTTTTTTTTTTTTTTTTTTTTTTTTTTTTTTTTTTTTTTTTTTTTAAACTGTTATGTGTTAAGTAGCAAATTATGCATTGATTGATTTGTTTGGATTATTATTGCAACAGCATTAAAATATCGATTGGCGAGAATTTCGAAATATTTTTGGAAAAGTCGGGAATTTCTAGAAAAATTCTTGAAAAAGTCTGCAATATGTCGGGAATTTTGATAACTGAAATTGGTAGACACCATGTATAGTGTTTAACGCTATGAACTGGCTGTGTAGGCACTAAGTTAGGTTAGGTCTGGTGTGAACTGGATAATGTTTTATCAAATTAGTAAATGAGTTATTAGATATTAAGGAACAAATCTTATCTTCGGCAGAAATTGTGTCAACCGACCCAGATACAGTCAATTTAGTGATATTATCAATTAACTTTTTAAATCGATTAATAGATTGAATTAACAAAGGAAATCAGCTCCTAGAATAGCTTTAGATGTTTTTGTTATGAAGAAAGGCCATTCCATTGTACTTCTAAGTCCCAAATCAATATTTAGAATTTTGGTACCAAAGGTTGGTTTTTCAGCGCCATTAGCAGCATATAGTTTGAAGTCAGCTGGCTGATTATGTTTAGTTACATAAATCACTGACTTATCCGCACCACTGTCGACAAGAAATTTCATTTAGGATTGATGAATTAAATGCCACTTCTATTGAGATTATTTTATTTGAAAACTAGTTTCGAATGCTAAACATTCATCTTCAGTTCTTCGAGGTAATTAAAACACTTCATCTTCAGTTCTTCGAGTGTTTTAGTTACCTCGAAGAACTGAAGATGAATGTTTAGCATTCGAAACTAGTTTTCAAATAAAATAATCTCAATAGAAGTGGCATATAATTCATCAATCCTAATTGTATTGATCCTTCTATATCATCATGCGTACCTCAAGTAAGAAATTTCATACCGCTTCGACAATCTTTTACAAATAATCAATGTGGTTAGCCTATGAAAACATCTGAAGCAGCACACTTGGCCATTACTGTGGGTGCTGAAGTTTCCCTGTGAGGCTTTTTTGGTCCATCAAGAGAATTTGTTACATTTTTTGGGTTTAAATCTCCCTCCAAAATGAAAGTGCCCGTAACAGTATTTGCCTTGCCTTTAGGGTTAAAACGAGTTCAGGATTTAGATCGAGTACAATAATTTTTGATTTCTGTTTTCAGAACTGATATTTGTTCACAAAGTTTTTGAATAGTAAAATTAATACTCTAATTCTCAGGAATACTTTGGTCTGGTATCTCGTTGAGGTTATCATTCGATTTTTTGGGTTAAAACATTTTAATAAAAGTAATTTAAACACTAAACTTACCAAAAGGATAATGAATTATAGAGTCTTAAATAAATGGTCTCCAACAGTTAATTGGAGAAACAGAGATTTTCTCTAACAAATTTTCCAACAAACACACGATGAACCTAATATAACACGACAATTATTAATACACAAACATAGTCTTGGGGTCTCTAATTTAGGGTTTGTTGGTAACTATGTTGTAAATAAAACTATCTACTACTCAGTATTTTGACACTTTATATTTTATACATTTAATTACAAACACTATCTTACATTTTACTTACTAACACATGTGGAAATATGATAATTAACTATCTGGAGGTTATAACAGTTTTAAAAAGCACTCAGTGTTGCTATCTTCCTACAAGTACCATAAAACTTCTTCCAAAAACAGACTGAGCACTGGTCATGCTTCTCCTTTTTATTATTGGAATTTTTAGGTGTGATGATTTATTTATTTATTTATTTTTGATATGTGATGATTTCAAGTGTATTGATTTATTTATAATACTAATATGTAAATGCCTACTATAACATTTGGTTGTAATGTAACTAATAATAAATATAAAAGTTTTACATTTATGTTCATAAAAGTTTTCTTTAAATTTTGTAGGAACTGCGAAATAAAAATTGGAAGCTTGTAGAAGCTCTTAAAGAAAGAGAAAAAGTTTTAGAAAATAAATTAAAATCTGAAGAAACTTTGCAGAATAATTTAAATTTTGAAGAAGTAGCAAATGTAAGTAGGCTGTATGTAAATTCCATAAAAATTGATTTTATTAATTAAAAAATATGATTTTGTTTTCATCAATTAATATATTCCTCTCTCTCTCTCTCTCTCTCTCTCTCTCTCTCTCTCTATATATATATATATATATATATATATATATATATATATATATTCCATTATTTGCTCGAAAGGCGCATTTAGTGGTGGTCCTTGGCCTGCTCATTTGCCTTTGCCCAGTTGTCCCTGTTGGCCTGATAGATATTCCATTCTTTCTCCAGACCTAACTCCTTCCAGCTTCTCAAGGTAAATTCTTCTAACAGTTCTCGTTTCATCCATTCTGAGGACATGTCCCGACCATTTCATATGTTGGACTCTGGAGGATTGTTACTTCATTATTCAGTCCTGCTATTCTTACGATGGTCTCTAGGACAATATTAAAAAGGAGCAGGGCTAGAAAGTCCCCCATTTTTTTATTTTCTCCACAGACTGCCTAAGAGTGAATATCTGGTCAATCGTAGATCTTTTTGTCCTAAATCCACCCTGGTAGTCCCTGAGGTGTCTCTCCACGTATATATATATATATATATATATATATATATATTGTTGTGGTGTTAAATAAATAATTAACAGCATACTTGTATTAGTGACAATAAAATTTTAAATTGAAGTTAAATAATAGGCCAAAATAAAACAATTACTCATTTACAAAGTTATATTTTAAATAAATAAGTTTAAACAATTAGTAAAAATCTGTTCAAAATCTATCTCTTTATCCTCTTCCAATATTCTTTTTCCATCTTCAACCTTATTAGTAAATATTTGTTCAAAATCTATCACTTTATCTTGTCCCAATAATCTTTTTTCATCCACATCACAAGCCAATTTTGTTTTGTTTATAACTGATACCTCTGCACATGTATTCACTAAATCATTTTTTATTTTTTCTTCTTCTATATTATTCAATTTATCAATAATTTTAATTCTATTCGGTGTTTTTTCTCTTTATTTTCAATCAAATATTTTATTGAAGGAGATTTAATTTTTATTTCTTTTAAAAGCATTACTCCTATTAATCTTTAATTATCTTCGACATGTTTGGGAGTACATTGCTCCATCTTCAGGATAACTGTGACTTCTTTCACATAGTCATTTGTGCATATCCAAATGTCGAAGATAATTTAAGATTAATAGGAGTTATGCCTTTAAAAGAAATAAAAATAACTCTTTATTTTCTTTTTCAAGATCTAATAATTTTTCTTCAACTGGGCTTGTAATATAGTATTTTCTTGTGTGGTTTCCTCTTCATGTTGATCTTTTGTTGCATTTATATGTAGAGGATTTACTTTTTCTATTTTCCTGTTGATTGTTTTTTGAATTATCATTATACCTATTGTAATTTTGGAAATGTTGATTTTGCGTATGGTTGTAAATAAAATTGCCTATGATTATAATTTTGATTTTCTTTAAAATTTCTATTATTATTTCCTTCATTTCTTCTTAAATTAAAATTATTATTTTTCATTTGTTTATTATACTGTTTGTGAAAATTTTGTTGTTTATTACTACTATATTCATTATTTTGTTGGTATCTAGGATGATAATTTATGAATTGTTGATTTGGCAATATTGACTGTACTTTTGCTATATTTTGATTTTTTAATTCGAAAATTATGTTTTTAACATAATTTTACATTGAAAATAACTCAGATATTCTTTTTACTCCTCTATTTAAACACAAATTGTAAATTGTTATTCCAAGCTCCTTTATAAATATTTGACAGACTTCCTCTTCTGTTAATAATTTTTCACTAATAACATGATTAGCATATTCCGAAAGGTATTGTTGTGGATTTAAATGAATAAAATTTAAATAGTTTCCAGATATAATGTCCTAAAGATGCGCTCCATATTCCTCCCCACAATATTGTTTTAAAAGACTGTCCAAAACTTTCATAATTATTTTATTTTTATTTATTAGGTACCAACTGTAAGCCTCTCCTACTAACTAATATTTGTCCAATATTTCTTATAAAATTTTCAAATTTATAATCTTTTGTTTCACTTTTTGTTTTATCTATAAATTCGTACTGGTTATTTACAAAATAATTTTCAAAATTTAAATATTTAAAATTTATTTGGTTCTCTCCCAATGGTATTATAGGTCTATCCATTACTGCTGTTTTCGGTGACAAATTAAGATTTTCTATTACTCCTAGTTTTTCGTTTAATTTTGTTATCTCATCATATATTACACTATTTCCATTAACTTGCTGTTCCCTCAATAACCGTACCTCCCTTCTATTTCCACCCAAATCTTGTACTAATTTTTGTTCCATACCGACTAATTTATTATTTGTATTATTAATTTTTTCTTCCAAACTTTTATTTTTTATTTCCAATCCCCCTTTTATTTTCTCGTTACTACCCTCAAGTTTCTTTTCACATTCATCTAATCTTCCCCACATTGTATCCAATCTTTCATTATTTTTATCTATTTTATTCCCCAATTCTCGTCCCATTTTTTCTAATGCCAATAGTAACACGTCATATCCCACTGTGCTGGCTGAACCCATATTCAAATTACAAGGTTTATCAAGTACCAGTGACCCCTCACCAGATCGCTCCCCATTTAATTCTACATTATCCACATGCTCCATTACATATTGAGCCGCCTCTAAAATACTCCCATTTAATTGTTTCATTCCTAAAATAAAATTTACTTACACAAAACAATTATATGTTTCGCACTAACCCACTCTACACAACACGTGGTACTCTGCAACTACGCAAGTACGCAACACTTGGTAACATAACAAACGTGCAACAGTCAGGACGCTACATATCGCTAGGTACATATGAGGACGCTCACGTAACCAACCAAATACTACAAATGTACTAAAATAGTACAGGATAAACGGCACAGGCACAATGAGCCTCAAGACTGAGGTGCCACCATAGCCACCACTATTAAAAAAAAAAAAAAAAAAAAAAAAAAAAAAATCTTTTAAAAATTAATTAAATTTACACTCATTAAGAGCCACACTAGTTGGGCGCCAATTGTTGCGGTTTTAGATAATTAACAGCATAATTGACAATAAAATTTTAAATTGAAGTAAATAATAGGCAAAAATAAAACAATTACACATTTACAAAGTTATATTTTAAATAAAAACAATAAGTGGATTAAATAAGACATTTGCCTACTTAATTCCAATTCTCAGGTGGGTTCCAGGGCATTCTGACTGTTACACGCTTCTCCTTGTTAATTAAATTTACAAACATATTAAACCTGAAGGGTCTAAAATTAAATTGTGATTACAGACATTCTACTAATTGCCTGAAGGGCCAAATATTTAATTTATAATGAACATTAATTTAAACATTTGCCTGAAGGGCCAACTATTGCTTTATAATTCTAATTAATTCAATGTTCCTATCTTCATATTGTCCTTTGTTGACTCTGCTACTTAATTAAACATCTAGCAAACCTGGAGATGGTCATGTGCCTTCTTGACTCCAAAGCTGAGGTCTGTCTGGGAAGCGAACTGGTGAAAGAGAGCGCCTTGCCCTCGTGGGCACTAACAACAGAGTGAATGTTTTTCCGTTAGGCTGTTACTGGAGGATCTCCCCAGACATGGTGCTCATCGCCTCGATCAATTAATCGATTTATTTATTGAATTTTCTTCTGATGCATTTCAATTCTTCATTAATTAACTTATTGTTGCTATTTTGATCACCACAATATATATATTTGTAATGGAGGCGTGGAAGCTCAATGGACAAGGTACTTGACTACCTTGATCCCAGGCCCGAGTTCGAGTCCGACTGAAGGCAGAAAGTTTATATTCTGACAGTTCCATCGTGAATCGACTTGGAGGTCGCGAGACCCTCCTGGGACACACCCAGTGTCTAAAAAAGTGGGCACCCTTAATTGGGAAAAAGTGTGAATTCTGGCCAAATCTCCTCTTTTCACATCTGTTGGTCCAGTAATAGTACATCCTTATCGAAGTTCTAAACCTTAGACCCTTCATGGGTTGTAGTGGTACTGATTTTATTTTTTATTTATGTTTAAATATTTATATTGATTGTATATTTTTAATCCTTATTAATTATCAAAAATTAAACAATCAAAATGACTAAAGATTGTAAAATTCAGGGAGCTAAAGATCATCATCATCCTATTGCTACACTGTCCTGTGCTGCTGCCCTCCAATTAACAGCACTGTACTTATCTTCCTTTTTTCTGGTCACGTAGATCTGCTCCTCGAGGAATCCTCTTAGGGAAAGCTTTCTTTTCTATCCTCTCCAGGTGTCTAGCCTTTCTCATTGTTACTTAAAAAATACTTACAAGGTGACGTTTGCAGTTGTAACTCACAGATTTGAATGCCGATTCGTGTGTGGGTAGTAGGGACCTATAATAGTGTAAAACTAGAGTTATAGCCGCCAATGGGCATTAGGAACCGAGAAAAAAAATAAAATATGAAAATCACGTTTTATTTTTTTTCTCAGCTCTCAGTCAAGATAGAGAAATGATTCTTTCACGTTTAATTGAAGTTATGTAAGGTATTTGATATAAAAATACTTTCGTTATGCTCAAGACACCACCCGGCTTTAGGGTGCTAAAAAACTCTAAAAAAATGACAAAATTCCAAGGAAATCCGCTGTAAATCAGTGGAAACTTTTTTTTTTTATGAAAAACTGACCTCAAATCTCGATTTAACACACCATAGAACCCTTATATGTGAAATTTTATCAAAATCAAAAAATATTGATTTTTTACCCCTTTCGAGGAGGTTAAAATTTTGAAGTTGAGATTTCATCAACATTTTCTACCGGCCATAACAACTGCTGTGTTTAACCGATTGCAATAGTAATAGCATCACTAGAATCTGCATACATTGTGCTTTTTATCCATGCATATAACATTGGTATTACTCCAGATTTTAGTGGACAAAAACTGATGTGAATGAAAAAATCCAAGGTCAGCTATAACTTGAGATATCTCAAAAAAGGGGAAATCCTACAACCTCCGGATTTGGGCTAAACTATGCTGTTTTAAGGCTTCTAGATGACCTTAAAATTTTGTCTTAATTGGTTGCGAAATATGTGAGATAGCGCAAATTATTTACATTTTTTCAGAAATTGACAGCCCCTTGCCTTCTAAAATCCTACAAAATTTTAAAGGTAAAAAAAAATTATTTTTGATTTCGACAAAATTAAGTTTCTACATGTTTTTTGAGATAAGGAATCTGAAAATAATGTCAGTTTTTAGTTAAAAAATTTTCCTCACCTATATTATATAAATAAGACTGATATAAAATGATTTTTTTTTTTTCTATTATTATTTTAGTTTTTACACAAAAAATTTCAAATAAGACCATTTAAAAAATATATACATTTTTTTAAACCAAAGCCTGATATTAATTTTAGATTGTTCATCAATCTTAGGATTTCTATGCAATTTGAAATAAAAATATGTCATTTTGAAACTATTTATTTATATAATATAGGTGAGGAAAATTTTTTAACTAAAAACTGATATTTTCAGATTCCTCATCTCAAAAAACATGTAGAAACAATTTTGGAACTTGGATTTTTTCATTCACATCAGTTTTTGTCCACTAAAATCGGGAGTAAATCCAATGTTAGAGGCATGGATAAAAAGCACAATGTATGCTAATTCTAGTGATGCTATTACTATTGCAATCGGTTGAACACAGCAGTTGTTATGGCCGGTAGAAAATGTTGATGAAATCTCAACTTCAAAATTTTAACCTCCTCGAAAGGGGTAAAAAAATCAATATTTTTTTATTTTGATAAAATTTCACATATAAGGGTTCTATGGTGTGTTAAATCGAGATTTGAGGTCAGTTTTTCATAAAAAAAAGTTTCCACTGATTTACAGCGGATTTCCTTGGAATTTTGTCATTTTTTTAGAGTTTTTTAGCACCCTAAAGCCGGGTGGTGTCTTGAGCATAACGAAAGTATTTTTATATCAAATACCTTACATAACTTCAATTAAATGTGAAAGAATCATTTCTCTATCTTAACTGAGAGCTGAGAAAAAAAATAAAACGTGATTTTCATATTTTATTTTTTTTTCTCGGTTCCTAATGCCCATTGGCGGCTATAACTCTAGTTTTGCACTATTATAGGTCCCTACAACCCACACACAAATCGGCATTCAAATCTGTGAGTTACAACTGCAAACATCCCCTTGTTAGTAGAATTTTACTCTCTTGAACTAAGAATGCAAGTTTTTCTGGATGGAAAATTTTATTGGGAAATTTTCATCAACATTTACGAGACTTACCAAATAGGTAAATTTGTTGATCTTCTCAAAGTTATATTGACCTATTTTCACCTTTTCTCCCTACATGACCATGTGGCCATTTCCCAGTTACCATATACCATATATTTTGTTTTTTAAGAGTTCATCTTAAATCCTATACATTTGGCTGCCTCATCCAAATCCTCCATGATCACCTGAAATGATCTACCCACAATGTCCAGATCATCAAGGTTCCTGACACTCTAGCAGCCTTTTCAAGTCCCAGATTAATTAGGAGACAGGGTGTTATAATACCTGTAATCAGGGGTCATACAATCCTGCTTGGACTGACTCTTATGCCGGCAGTACACACTCGCCGAGGCAAGACGAATGCAGGCGAACACGAGTGTGTACTGGGTCACCTCGTGTTACCTCGCCTTAGCTCTGCTCGGCTTGGCAGCGCTCTGAAAAAAGTTGGTCTCTGGGCATGAGTCAAAGGACTGAGAGGAAACGAGCGACGAGGCAAACCGACCCAGTACACATTCGCCTAAGCTCGGGATTCAGATTTCTGGAAATGGCAAGGCACTTCTGTTATTCACATCTAAGTTTCGTTTAATCACATTTCAACGCTTCCCTCATTCAATTTCCAGTTCCTTACTAATTAAGGAACTAATGAAAAAAAAAGATTAACTAAGAACTAGAGAAAAAAAAAAAATTCCTTAATGGCTTCATTTAGCCAATATATATATATTGTAGTGATATTTCGGAGTCGAGATAAATTGTAATTTAAAAACAATTCAAGTTTGAATTTGGCGCCAGCGAGAGTTCGCCGCCGATCTAATTGTTACGTGGTTTTTGCTTATCAATTTAAATTGGGATATGCTAAAATGATTAGGATTTTTAAATGTTTTATTACAGTATAATTTGAATTTTGTATATTTTATTTTAAGTTAAGACATAATAAATATGAAGGCCATGATGGAGCAGTTTTGGCCGTTAAGGGTTTTTTGAAAGGACGCTGGAGGCAGGCGTCTTTTTAGCCGCTCTCTTCTATCGAACTTCGAGGCGACAACACCTCTTGCTCCCATCTCTCGGAATTTGAAACATCACATCTATCTGATATTTAAAAAGTCACATGTGTGAAGAAACAACAAATTATACTAGAAGTCTGGATGAGAGGAGTGTTTGAATAAGCTGGCGAAGGAAAAAAAGAAGGAAGTTTCATGCAAGAAGGATAAATTGGGGAACATTTGGGTTGTGAGAACCTACAGTCACATTGAGAAGAAAGAAGGTATTTTAAATATAACTACGTTAATTAAAAAATGTAATATAATTGTGAAATGTTTTTATTTCTTTATTTGAAAAATATATTCTTGAGTCAAAATCGTTATCTTTGAAAAGCTGAACCCTTGATATTCCCTAAAAATTTTATTTACAAATTAAATTAACTTCAAAATAATAGAAATTAAAGTAAACTAACCTTTATCAACAAAGAAATAAACATAACAAAATGGCGCCCAAATAGGGACTTTTCTAAGGATTTTGACTCAAGGTTTTTATTATAATTTTTAATGTGTCAACAAAATTAATTATTTTTATATTTGATATAAATATTCTTAGGGGTTATACAATTTAGCATATTATTTAAGTTTAAGTAAACTAATGTTAAAAATGGAAGGTACTGTAGTCAATTTAAAAGTAACTGATGAGAGTGTTATTAAAAGGTATAAACAAAGTGATGTTCTGGATGTTGATATGGAAAATTTAGAAAATAGATGTGATTCTGAGCAATTAAACAATGATTTGACTGAAAAACCAACAAAAGTTAATTCAGATAACGTTTCAACAAAAAACCCTTTAGATGTAAACACAAATTTTTTACTTTTTGAAATGTTAACAAAATTAAATGATAGATTTGATGAACAATCCGCTAAAATTGATAAACAATCCGCTGAAAATAAGGAACAATTAAATAAACAATCTGCTGAATTTAAGGAACAATTTGCTGAAATTAATGTACAATTTGATAAACAATCAACTAAATTTAATATGAAATTAGAGCAGACTACTGTTGATTTGAAAAATGAATTAAATAAATTAATTAACACTAAAATTGATGAAATAAATTTGAAATTATCAAATATTGAAAGTGATTGTGTTAATAGTCGAAGTAGTATTAATAACAAAATGGAACAGCATATTAAAAGTACAGAAGGAAAATTCCAACAGATAGATACAAAGGTCGAAGAAATAAATGAAAAATTTAACACCCAAAAAGAGAAAGTGAATGCTTTGCAGAATGAAGTAATAGATAACCAACAAAGTTTATTACAGGAAGTAGGGACTCTGAGAAAGGAATTTGGAAATATGTCTGAGAATAGAATCATTCATATATCTGAAGAACCGATAGATTCAAATCATTTAAATATAAAATTTGACAATGAAAGTAGTGAAACAAATTCACAGTTACAAAATATTGAAAGTGATAGTGTGAGTAGTCGGAGCAATATTAATGACAATATAGAAGAACATATTAAGTCTACAGAAGGATGTTATCTAAAAATAGATACCGAAATTGGAAATATAAATAAAAATGTAAATAACCAAGAAGATGAAGAATCAACTAAAGTTGAAGAAAACATAACAGATATGTCAGTTGAGAAAATGAAGAAGAAGAACAAGAAGAAAACTAAACAATTATTGAAGAAAAATGTGAACCATAAAAAAAGAAAATCAAGATATATAAAAATATTAAAAATAAGAAAAATAATATTTAGAGCAGGAAGAAGAGTTAAAATTGTTAGAAGGTTTAAAAAGATAACTGTTCAAGATTATAATAAGATGAAAACAAACATGAACAAGAAGCTTAACAGAAGTATGTATGATCATATCATTATATTAAATAAGTATAATAATAGCAAAACAAAAAGAAAAGATTTGTTTAAAAAAGAAGTATATAATGTAAATATTAACAGAGAAGACCCAGGTTATATTTTGGAAAATAAGAAAAATAAATTATCCAAGTTATTAGAAGAAGAAATCATGAAGAGGCACTACTTCAATAATGAAAATAACCAGACTCCCATTGATGTACGCAATTACCTGCGGGGGAAAGTTAAGAAGAAATTATAATATTCAAAAGTGTTGATTGGAAATTTGGTAACAATTTAGGCAATCATTTATGAAAATATTCATTCTATTATAAAGTAATTAGAAACGATTAAGGAATGTTTCATATAATTTTAATTAAGTTTTTTAATCTTTAAAAGTTTTCAAATATTTCTATTGAGTTTTCAGTCAAAATTATAAAGTTGTTAATTTAAAGTCAAATTGTTGATTATGAGAAAATTTTATAGTGTAGAATTTTAGTTCAAGGTTTTTTTTTTTCCTTTTTGTTTTTCAATTTTACTATTATTGTTAATTTAAAGTTGTGGTGTTTATAAGTCATCTAAAGAATTTATGGTTGTAATGGAAATGAAAAATATTTCAAATAGAGAAGTAGTAGAATAACTAATTATTAATAAGTTGATCTAATTTAAGTATTATTTTGTTTTGACATCTTGACACATTAATAACATTTTGTAAATAGTATACTAAGGAGTTTATGATTAATCAAAAAATTGGAATTAGAGAATAAGTTTAAAAAAAAAAAAAAAAAAAAAAAAAAAAAAAAAAAAAAAAAAAAAAAAAAAAAAAAAAATTCTTCAAAATTTTTTTTTTTTTATTCTGAAGTGGACCCGAATGTAATGATATTTCGGAGTCGAGATAAATTGTAATTTAAAAAGAATTCAAGTTTGAATTTGGCGCCAGCGAGAGTTCGCCGCCGATCTAATTGTTAAGTGGTTTTTGCTTATCAATTTAAATTGGGATATGCTAAAATGATTAGGATTTTTAAATGTTTTATTACAGTATAATTTGAATTTTGTATATTTTATTTTAAGTTAAGACATAATAAATATGAAGGCCATGATGGAGCAGTTTTGGCCGTTAAGGGTTTTTTGAAAGGACGCTGGAGGCAGGCGTCTTTTTAGCCGCTCTCTTCTATCGAACTTCGAGGCGACAACACCTCTTGCTCCCATCTCTCGGAATTTGAAACATCACATCTATCTGATATTTAAAAAGTCACATGTGTGAAGAAACAACAAATTATACTAGAAGTCTGGATGAGAGGAGTGTTTGAATAAGCTGGCGAAGGAAGAAAAAGAAGGAAGTTTCATGCAAGAAGGATAAATTGGGGAACATTTGGGTTGTGAGAACCTACAGTCACATTGAGAAGAAAGAAGGTATTTTAAATATAACTACGTTAATTAAAAAATGTAATATAATTGTGAAATGTTTTTATTTCTTTTTGAAAAATATATTCTTGAGTCAAAATCGTTATCTTTGAAAAGCTGAACCCTTGATATTCCCTAAAAATTTTATTTACAAATTAAATTAACTTCAAAATAATAGAAATTAAAGTAAACTAACCTTTATCAACAAAGAAATAAACATAACAATATATATATATATATAAGCAATAAATAAAATCATTAAATCCTAAAAAGTTATTTAAGTGTTTTTTTACAACTTCTAATTAAAGAAATTCTAAGTAGTTAATTAAAGTAGATAAATTTTCTTCGAAAATTCGCTTAAAATAAATATCCAATCAGAAAATATCAAATAAATTTGGACTTATCTAGTCCTGTTCCGGTGAATGTTTTTATCCTACATCTCCGTTTTTTTTTTTTTTTTTTTTCAATTTTTTCGTGGTTACGTACACATAATTATAATACCTGCAACTGCTGTAACCAGAATCCTCACATCCATCTTCATCAACTTCCAATAAAACACTAGCTTTAGCTTATATAACTGAACTACCCAACTTCTACAGAGCTCGTCCACGAACCACTTGGCGAGTGTGTACTTGCACCATTCGTGTATATAGTTCGCTTCCACTCGGCTTGGGTGGCCTCGTTGACGAGTGCCTCGGCGAGTGTGTACTGCCGGCATTACATTGCATTCTGTGAATTCCATGATGATATGACGAATGTGGGCCAGATTCCCCAGTACACCTAAATTATAGAATGCTTTATACAGCTCATATTGACAAATTGGCAATTTATTTGAATATTATATTCTCTTCCTTTTTTGAATATCTGTTGAAGTATGGGCAGTTGATCCACCTTTGATTCGCCGTTGCACAATCTGCATGCCTGGCTGATGAGAATCTTGTCTAGAAACTTAAACGTACTTAAAGATTAGAAAATTTGTTTAGTTTTCTTTAGTCGCTTGATCTTTTCCCGGACCGTAGAATTACCTACATATAGATGGTAAGTTATGCATTTATTTATTTATTGAAGTGCTACTAGTGAGTAGTTCTTCACAAGTTATTTACATGCCATTGTATCCACTGTCAACACATTTACTTGTTGTATATTATTTGTACAGTTGTAAATATCAATAAATGAGAGAGAGAGAAAAAGTTTTCTTTAGACCTTATATTAGTTATAATTGAAAGGTAGGATTAATTCTATTCGATATGTCATACTGGAAGATTACATTTAACTCATTTGCATTATTTTGCTACATAGTTGTAAATATGTCTCAGCATAAAACCTGTTAATTATGAGGTTCCATCGATAATTATCCTGCTTAGTATTGGACCAAGTAATTTTATATTAGGTGGGATAAATTGTGTAACATGCGTTCATATTGGTGGATACAAAATGGAACTGACAATGCAACCTCTTTGTAAGTGATAACATTTTAGTAACATTGTTCATATGTTTTGTAAAAATGAAATGTGTTTTCGTTCTCTTCTAATAAAATTATGTTTAATTAAATGCACTTAGTACTTCTGCTATTACATTCAAAAGTTAAGAGAAAAGAGGATCTCCATGTTTTCATTTTTCTTTAACATAAAGGTTTCTTAAATATTTATCTGGATCAGGGGTCCCCAAACTTTTCAGCCTTCGGGCCATACTGATTACTTCCAAAGGTTCAGAGGGCCAAAACTGTTTGAATTTTCCTGTCAGTACCTATAATTTCTAAACTGGTCACCAAATACGTGCCCTGAGCGAGCATACGCTTCCTAAATTCGCTTGTTCAATCACTATTTTCTTGTACTGTATTGTTACGACCACTACACTTGAAGACATCTGGTGGTCTCACGCGGAAATAGGTAATACATTTCTTTTAACTTCGAGAGGTGATCGAAATTTTTTTTAATGAAAATCATCGTAATCCATCCTAATTACAAAATAGCTAATGTCTGCGGAAGTTAGCATTCTACCTATGTCGATTTAACAAAACATATGTACGAACTGAATTTGGGGTTGCAATGAGAAAACCAGCTTCTACCTGATTTATACACTTATATCAAACTGTTCCAGCAGAAAATAATACTGTTTCAATCACAATTGCGTAAACAGTGTTTCACACATTTTAAAAATGTGAAATATTTAGCCACACTACTGAAACTCAGTTTTCCAGCAGCCGAAGCTTTGAATATAAATTTTGATACTCGTTTCTTAGTCTTTGATATCATTGCGAATAAAAATAAGATTATTCAAAATCCTTTTGTTGCTGACATTGAATCACTAGCCCCAGAACTTCAACTTTGTTAACCGATGAGCATCTTAAATCCCTTTTAATAATTACTAAAAGTAAAATTGGTCCATACCTATAAACTACTGTCGCGGGCAGGATTGATGGCACTGGTGGGCCGAATTTTGGAGACCCCTGATCTGGACTATAATACCATCGCCCCTGTTCTGTTTTTAGTGTTATTGTTATTAACCTTTTTTACAAGATATCCTAATATGGGCTTTCATTGAACTTCCAATTATCATAAGTTATTTTTTAGTCTTGATTATGGAAGAGTTGATGGAATTTGCAAATCCATTCATTTATTCAGTGTTCATGCTTTTTTTTTTTTTTTTTTTTTTTTTTTTTTTTTTTTTTTGCAGGGAGGACATGGTCTCAAAGCTGTTGATGAAATTAAGAATAATTTAAATGCATTTATACACCGCTTATTTCCAAATATTGAGATACAAGATTACAGGGTAAGACTTCTAAGCTTTTTTTTTTTTTTTTTATGTATTCTATTTCATTTGCTTTATAGAACAGATTTTATTTTTTTATGATTGTTTTATTATCTTTATATATATATATATATATATATATATATATATATATATATATATATATATATATATATTTATTTATTTATATTCTGAATCATTTGGCAAATTTTTATTTTTATTATTTTTTTTTTTAATTTTACCATACTTCATTTTATTGCTTCAAATACATAAATTATACATATTTTAAATTAACCAGTTTGTTTACTGCTCTATAACTCCAACGTCCTATGCCCCATAAATAAATAAATATATTGTTTGTTTTTTTCCATTTGAACTTCAGACTTTGGAGATCTTTCCAGACACTCATTGCTTACCGGAGCACAGAGCTTGGAGGAGATAACCCCCTTATTTTACTGACAAGGGGACGTTTGGAGTTGTAACTCACAGATTTGAATGCTGATTTGTGTGTGGGTGGTAGTAGGGACCTATAATAATGCAAAACTAGAGTTATAGCCGCCAATGAGCATTAGGAGCCAAGAAAAAAAAATATATGAAAATCACGTTTTATTTTTTTTCTCAGCTCTCAGTCAGTCATTCTTTCACGTTTAATTGCAGTTACGTATGCTATTTGATAAAAAAAAAATACTTCCGTTATGCTTAAAACACCACCCAGCTTTAGGGTGCTCAAAAACTAAAAGAAAATGACAATATTCCAAGGAAATCCACTGTAAATCAGTGGAAATTTTTTTTCATGGACAGCTGACCTAAAATCTCGATTTAATGCACCATAAAACCCTTATATGTGAAATTTTATCAAAATGAAAAAAAATATCGATTTTTTACCCCTTTCGAGGAGGTTAAAATTTTAAAGTTAAGATTTCATCAACAATTTCTAACGGCCATAACAACTACTGCGTTCAACTGATTACAATAGTATGCATTACAATTGCATCACTAGAATCAGCATACACTCTGCTTTTTATCCATGCATATAACGTTGGTATTACTCCAGATTTTAGTGGACAAAAACTGATGTGAATGAAAAAGTCCGAGGTCAGCTATATCTTGAGATATCTCAATAAGGGGAAATCCTGTGACCTCCGGATTTGGGCTAAACTATGCAGTTTTACGGCTTCTAGATGACCTTAAAATTTGGTTTTAATCGGTGGAGAAATGTGTGAGCGCAAATTATTTACATTTTTCAGAAATTGACAGCATCTTGCCTTATAAAGTCATACGAAATTTTAAAGGCAAAAAAAATTTGTCAATTTTCTCCAGTGTCACAAATTTCTTCACCGATTAAAACCAAATTTTAAGGTCATCTAGAAGCCTTAAAACAGCATAGTTTAGCCCAAATCCGGAGGTTGTAGGATTTCCCCTTTTTGAGATATCTCAAGTTATAGCTGACCTTGGACTTTTTCATTCACATCAGTTTTTGTCCACTAAAATCTGGAGTAATACCAACGTTATATGCATGGATAAAAAGCAGAGTGTATGCTGATTCTAGTGATGCAATTGTAATGCATACTATTATAATCAGTTGAACGCAGCAGTTGTTATGGCCGTTAAAAATTGTTGATGAAATCTCAACTTTAAAATTTTAACCTCCTCGAAAGGGGTAAAAAATCAATATTTTTTTTCATTTTGATAAAATTTCACATATAAGGGTTTTATGGTGCGTTAAATCGAGATTTGAGGTCAGTTAGTTGTTCATGAAAAAAAATTTCCACTGATTTACAGCGGATTTCCTTGGAATTTAGTCGTTTTGTTTAGAGTTTTTGAGCACCATACAGCTGGGTGGTGTTTTGAGCATAACGGAAGTATTTGTATATCAAATAGCATACATAACTGCAATTAAACGTGAAAGAATCATTTCTCTATCTTGACTAAGAGCTGAGAAAAAAAAAAAACCTGATTTTCATGTATATATTTTTTTTTTCTCGGCTCCTAATGCTCATTGGCGGCTATAACTCTAGTTTTGCACTATTATAGATCCCTACTACCCACACACAAATCTGCATTCTAATGTGTGAGTTACAACTCCAAACATCCCCTTGTGAGAAGCATGGTCCAGCAGCAGTGTATTATTGCCTGTCCCTTTGGGTCCAAATCCCCTTTGCACTTCTCTCCTATATTTGTTCAAAACTCAGGTTAAAAGACAATGACGAATCGGTCTAGATCCTCAGATTATGGTTGCTAAGGGTCAGCAGGCTGTCTTTAACCTATATATATGTATATATACATATATACATATTTATCTTCATAACATATCATCTGTGGACCGAACCTCTGGGAGGCTGTTTACATCCTAGAAAACCACTTAACGATACTCAGTTGGTGTGAGTGGCCTCCAGTAGCCTGATGGACCTCACTTACCGAAGTGGTGGGGACAGTTATAAAATACCCAGGCCAATGTGGCTTTCCTTGGAAGATGGTCACCTATCCAAGTGCTTAATAAACCCAACTGCTTAGCTTTAATTAGTTAGTGCATGCACCTTAGCCAGTTTGGCCATTCTGACCCCTCATGAATATATAAGTAGAGTATAACCTCTGTAAGCAGAACTTAATAACGGGAACCTCGATTAAACGGAAAATTTTGTTAGAGAATAAAGTCACATCCATTATTCTGAAACTCTAATCCACGGAAACAGGAATTTTAGTTCTAAATAAATAGGCAAAGCCTCTCTCAATACTGGAAAAGTTATTTTTTTTTTACATCTGGAATTACTGGGATCATTAGTTTTTTTTTTTTTTTTTTGTTCTTTTTTTGTCTTATGGCTAAATCTCTTTATTTTTTCTGCTTATATATTATTACATCTTATATTTTTCTGTGAACTGCCAATAAAGGATATTGTATTGAAATTTAAATGCGGCAAAACTCTAATTTGTGCTGAAAAATAATAGATGAATGCGTGAGTGTAAAACATTCATTTTGTTGTTTAGTAGTATAGCTGCCAGCTTCAAAAGCCTTTAGTTATTGTGAAATCTAACAAACCCAGGTGTTTTAAAGAATATTTAAATTTCTAAACTTCTAGTCATTTTTAAATTGAACAAGAAGGCATGAATGACCACTGAAATAATGGAACAATGGTTACGGTTTTTTAATGTAGAAAAGTATGATGAAAATTGAAATGTTTTGTTGTTTTTGGATGCTACTTGTCATCCACAAATTCAGTGAAGCAGTGTCTAACTCCTTTCCAACGCTACCTCTCAGTACTATTTCCATAACGCAACCAATGGACCAGGGTGTCATGTACACTTTCAGGTCATATTATGGAAAATATCATTTGCAAGCACTTGTTTAAAAAATAGATGAGTGGTCATCAATAAATGAACTAGCCAAGTCCATTAATGTTTTAGACGCTGGAAATTGAATAGCTTTGGCCCATAAACAAATCAAGCCTGAAACAGTTAACTATTGTTTTCAAAAAGCAAATTTTATTCAATCTCTTCAACAAAATAAGAAAATCCGGTGACAACTGAAATTGAAGAGATGTGTGCAAAGCTAGAGATAGATTCAGAGGAATGCATTTCAATTGAAATGATCTAGAAACATTCCAAACTTACAGCTCGGCAAGCTCTCTTTCAACAGATGAAAGCAGTGATGATGATGAAAAGGAAGAAGAAGAGCCGCTAAGTGCCATCTTTAACTCTAACTACAGGACCACCATTGTTTACCTAAAGGATTTTCAGAAGTTTGCTGCATTAGTGTCAAATTTTGAGCTCATGGATCTAACAATGCCAGCTAGGTAGTGTGTTGAACGCACATGTTTTCTATTACAAAAGAAAAAAACTATAATGGACTACTACAAGTCTTAGTTTCATTCTATTCTGATATGTATTAATACCCATCTCTTATAACAATCATAATTTTATCATATCTATCCACTTATCTGAAATTATTATTTTATACAATCATGTATCCAGCTTTTCAAATTACTTATATATAGTTGTTGTTTGTTTTTTCAAATTATGTTTGTTTATTGTTGCTTGTATGTACATATACATACACTCAGTCTGGCCAGAGACGGCAACCTGCTAACATATGCTCTGTATTTTTACTCTCCCAAAAGTGTTGTAATACTCTATTTTTTCCATTTGTTTTTCTCTCGTATGGAACATTAGAGCCATTGATTAAATTTCTGTTAAGTGCTGTGTGGTTATTATCTCACCATTGGCATTTTAAATCTATATTTACTTTCAATAGAAAATATTTATTTTTTAATTATATTTTAAAATATGTCTGTCCTCTGTTTGTGAATCCCAGATTTCTCGGGACGACAAACAAATCGTAATTTGTTATCAAAAGCCATGTTGTTTTTTATAGTAAATGTAATCAAATAACAGAGGCAATAAAATCATCAAAAAAAAACAAAAACATGTACAAGTTGTATAAATAAGCCATCTACTGAAAAATTAGTGAGTCCGCCATCAAATGAAACAACATGTTCCGATATACTTACAGCAGCCAACCAGCTCGGTGCGAAGGTCAACGAAGATATAAAAGATTTGAAATCTTCTCTTGAAAACTATGGTGAGCTTAGTTTCGAATTAAATGACAGGCTTACTAAAATTGAAAAGCATTTAGAAGTGCAATCTAAACGGATGGAAGAATTAACAATAGAAAACACAAATTTAAAAGTGAAAGTAGGAGAGAGCTAGAGGTTTGCCTGAATAGGGCTGAGCAAGGATTACTCTGTAAATCTATTGAAATTTGTGGCATCCCAATTCGCTCGGAGGAAACACCTGCGGCCATAGTGACAAGCGTTGGGGCAGGTCTGGGTATGAAGTTGAGCATGGAGGATATAGACCAAATTGAGCACCCCAGACCAAGGAAAGAGCATACTCAACCTCCACCTGTTATAGTTCGTTTCGTGAGGCAGACACTCAGAGATGAGTTCTTACAAAAAAAAAAGGTTAGGAGAGATTTTTCGACGAGGGATATGGGGTGGCAGGAGGGAGAATGGCTCTCACCACGTATATCTCAGGGAGGAGATGACTCCTACAAATAGACATTTGTACTGGCTTGCCAGACAGAAGAGATTGGCGGGAAAAATCAAATATGTTCGGTTCGCCGGGAGGGTGCTATGCTGTAAAGATGATGGCCCCCCAGTGGTTTCATTTATCAACAAGACCTTGACGCCTTCTGACTTACCGGTCCTTTTTTATCTTATCGGCCTACATTGGACTTTATCTTGGACTATGTATATTGCTCTACGGTTCTCGTTATATCTATTAGTAGTTTTACTTTTTTATTATTCTACATTAATTTTCTTTTATTCTAGTAAATCTAAATTTATTTTTGTATTTTTATTATTAGCTATTCTCATTTTTTTTTTCTCTAATAGTTTTCTCCTTATCATTTTCTATTATATTTTATTAGAATCTAACTGTTGCCTTATATTATTATTTTTTCATACTAAATTTTGTTATTGGAATTCAACCAGTTATCTGAAAGTCTGCGTCTTCCTATCAGATACTATTCGCTTTCCTATCTTCTCAAAATGACCAACATCCTAACTACCTGTCACATAAATGCCCAATCCTTATCCACTCATTATGATGAATTCCTTCAATATTTTACCCGAAATGCCTAACATATTGTTACGGGCCACTGGGGGTATGACTAATCAAATCACAACTTAAATACTAAACACTAATTTATTTACTACTTAATAAATACAAATAGGTCCCTTAAGCTACTTAATCTAATAACAATTGTACTTAGGTCTAATTACACTAATATGTATATTACACAATACTTATCTTTACTATCTTAATACTAGATGTTACAATTATACATAAGAATCGATTACACTGACACACAGAGACTGTTACTACACTCACTGACACTGTTAATCACTGTCACTAACTCACAGACTGAACTGTCACTGACACTTGACTGATCGATCGTTACTTGATCACTGACACATGGATACTGACTCCCAGGCTGGAAGTCGGCCTATTTAAAGCGCCGCCGAACATTCTAGATCTGGCCAGATTACAGGCCTGGGGCCTTCTGGGGCGCCGTGACCCTTCCAGGCCATCCGCCGCCCTTCTCGGCTACCTGCTCGCCCATGCCCACGGCACCACCAAATCTAGGCCACCCTGGCGGCCTTTCCAGCTACCTGACCCCGGGTCGCCCAGGGTGCCCTCAACCTCACCAGACCGTAACACTGCCCCCTTCTTAAAAGTGCTCTGCCCCAGAGCACGATTTGGAGCAATTAGATGCGATGATCTTCTTTCGAAGTAGTCGCCGTTTGATCTCCAGGGGTTAAATGTGCACACCAATATGACTATCCCAGAGTTGGCAAATGTCTCTTCAAGCATGTGTCTTACGGTCTTCCATTCCAGGCCGTCATATCCACAGCCCAACTTGGGGATGGCGAGCTTAGTGAGATGCAGTCTTAAAAGCTGGCTGCGCAGGTCGTTGAGGCTTCGCTGTAGTGCGCCGTACGTTGATTTCTGACGGGAGGCACGCTTGGTAACCAAGTAAAACAGATGCTGGCCTCCGTGCGTTTGGTGAAGCGCTCTTCCAACACTGGGTCCTTGCTGTTCTAATTCTTCAGCTCCGGCAAACTTCTTCCTGAAAACAGTTGCAATCCCTCGAGAGTTTCTCAGATCTTCAGGGACGCAATGGGCCAGAGCATAGTCCACTGGTAGAGAAAAGATGTCTCTGTAGATTGTTTGAGTCACTCCACGAGCACCTAAAACTTCAGGCCGCGCAACTGGGTCGTTATTGGCCCTAAAGTGAGAGAGATGCCTCACTTCTTGGTCCTCGGTTGGGCCATGATCTCCTTTGAATGGGGCCAGTCTATTAAAGTGGACTACCTTGGGTTTTCCTCTTGGCTGCTTCCTGATCCTATAGATGATGTCATTAATCCTGTCGATGATCTCATACGGGCCATCCCAGGATCTCTGAAGCTTGGGTGAATAGCCTTGCCTTCTCCGAGGATCATGTAGCCATACCAAGTCCCCAGGCTGGAAGCCACCTTTCTCTCCCCTGATGTCGTAACGCTCCTTCATTCTGTCGCTTGCTTCTTGAATGTTTGAACGAACCTTGTCGTGGATAGCATTCATTCGCATCCTTAGATTCGTGACATAATCTTCCCCGGCGACTTCTTCATCAGGCTTGAAACCAAATTTCAGATCACAGGGCAAGCGAAGTTCTCTGCCAAACACCACTCTGGCGGGGGTCTGCCCTGTCGTTTCATTAACTGAACTGCGGTAGGCTAGAAGGAATAGGTGAAGGTACTGGTCCCAGTCCCTCTGGTGGTCGGAGACAACCTTAGACAAATACCGACCCATGGTCCTGTTCATGCGCTCTACCATGCCATCAGATTGCGGATGAAGAGGCGTCGTCCTAGTCTTGCGTATTCCTAGTGTCTCACACATCTTGGAGAAGACTGCAGACTCAAAATTCCGTCCCTGGTCAGTGTGAAGCTCCATTGGTACTCCAAACCTGCTGACGAGCTGTTTAACAAGAACGTCCGCAACTGTGACGGCTTCCTGATTCGGAAGGGCATAAGCCTCCACCCACTTAGAGAAGTAGTCCATGGCCACAAGAATGTACCGGTTACCTTCATCAGTCAAAGGGAAAGGGCCAGCGACGTCAACTGCTATTCTCTCGAATGGAGCTCCCACGCTATACTTCTTCAAAGGGGCCTTCTTTCTCCTCATCGGTCCATTGGAGGCCGCACACGTCGCACAGCGCCTGCACCAGTCTAATACGTCTTCTTTAAGATTAGCCCAATAGAAACGCTCACGTACTTTTTCCAATGTACGGTGAACTCCAAGGTGGCCGCCAGATACTCCGTCGTGAAGTTCCCTAAGCACTTCAGGCACTCTTTTCTTTGGGACGATGAGCTGTAGTCTGCGCTGATCTCCTTCTGTGTTCTCCAATGCTCGCTTCAACAGCCCGTTGTCCACTAGAATGGAGTCCCATTGAGCCCAGTACGTTTTTGTATTCTTCGACATCGGAGCAACATCCTGCCAGGGTGGTCTTCTTTGCTCTGAAAGCTTCCACTGCTTTATTGGTTTCAGATCAGGGTCCTCGTCTTGTTCCTTCAAAACCTCTGCATCTTGCCAACTGTCGATGACAACAGTAGTCCTCATCACTGTCGCCTGCTTCTCCTCTTGCCGGGAACAGTGGCTGCATTTTTCGTCACAAGGTCTCCTCGAGAGTGCATCTGCATTCTTATGAGTGTTTCCCGAGCGATGAACAGACTCAAAGTCATATTCCTGAAGACGCTCAATCCACCTCGCAACTTGTCCTTCTGGTGACTTGAATCGCAGTAGCCACATTAGAGCCGCGTGGTCCGTTCTCAGGAGAAACCTTCTTCCGTACAGATATTTATGGAAGTGCTCTATGGATTTTACAACTGCGAGAAGCTCCTTCCTCGTAACACAGTAGTTGCGTTCTGGGGCTGATAGTGCCTTGCTGAAGTAGCCAATTACTCTTTCCTCCCCGTCTTGCAACTGGGAAAGTACACTTCCAATAGCGGTGTTACTGGCGTCAGTGTCGAGTATGAACTTGCCTTCGGTGCGTGGATAGCTTAGGATAGGAGCACTACTTAGCCTGTTTTTCAGCTCCTCGAAGGACTTTTGGCACTCGAGGTCCCAATGGAAAGTGCGTTTTTCTTCGGTAAGCCTGGTTAGGGGTTTTGCAATGCTAGCAAACCCTTTCACGTACCTCCTGTAGTAGGTACAGAGCCCGAGGAAACTCCTAACTTCGTGCTTGTTGCGAGGTACCGGCCAGTCGGTGATAGCCGTAATCTTCTCCGGGTCAACGGCGACTCCTTTGTCAGAAACGACATGCCCCAGGTAGTTTGCTTGACTCCGGAAGGGGTTGCACTTCTTTGGGTTCAGCTTCAAATTAGCTGCACGCAGCCGTTCGAAGACCTTCTCGAGATTCTTCAGATGGTGGTTGAATGAGTTTCCTAGCACAATGATATCGTCTAGGTATATCAGGCACGTCTCCCATGAAAGACCTCTCAGCACACTTTCCATCAGCCTCTTGAACGTTGCAGGAGCATTGCAAAGCCCGAACGGCATTACCGTAAATTGCCAGAGTCCCGTGCCGATTGAGAATGCTGTCTTCTCCTTATCCTCAGGAGTCAATCCAACCTGCCAATATCCACTGCGGAGGTCCAAAGTAGAGAACAGCTTACAGCCTTCCAAGGTGTCCAGCGTATCGTCGATCCTTGGAAGCGGATAACTGTCCTTCTTGGTGACATTGTTAAGAAGGCGGTAGTCGACGCAGAATCTCGTACTGCCGTCTTTCTTCTTCACCAGTACAACAGGAGACATCCAGGGACTACTCGAAGGCTCAATGACACCATCAGCCGCCATCTCTTTAATAATCCTCTCTGCGTCTTCTCGTTTGGCTAACGGCAGCCTCCTCGGAACCTGTCGAATGGGCTTCGTATCTCCAGTGTCAATCTTGTGCTGGACGATGTTTGTTCTACCCCGAGGTCCTGAGCTGATCTCGAAGACATCCTGCCATTGGGTAACCATGTTCCGCACTTCCTCACTTTGTTCAGGTGAAAGATCACGGCATGATTCCTCCACAAATCTGGATAATTCTTCTGAGAGCTCTCGTCGATTAGTAGAATGCCGTTGCAGCTGTCTTACGATTGAGGTGGCGGTTGTACATTCCCCAATCAGTGCTCCTTTCTTCAGCGCTACCGGATAACTGTTTAGGTTCATCAGACGAACTGGAGTGGTGCGTCCGACCTTAACAAGAGACCTGGCTACCAGCACGCCTCGTCCGAGCTCCTTTTCTTCGTACATTCCGGGCTCTAGTACCACACATTCACCTTCAGATAGTTGGCCTTCAAACGTCCCTTGAGTCACAACCTGGCTCCTTGCGGGTAGAATGGTGTCCTCTAGTAAGAGCACTCGTGAAGAGAGGTCCTTGCCCCGTCGGAGGATGATCTCTTCATCCCTTAATGTTACCACACCCCTTGCCATATCCAGTTTGAGCCCGTATTCAATCATCAAGTCCGTGCCCAATATGACTTCTTCATCTACTTCGGCCACGAGAGCACGGTGCCTCAGAGATTGACCTCCAATGAGGAAGGTGGCAACTGTCTCCCCGTAGACCTGGGCTGGCTGTCCGTAGTGCCCAAGTAGTTGGTGAGATCTGATCAGCGGGAACCGTCTTCGGGCTCAGGATTGTCATTGTTGCGCCAGTGTCCAGTAGAAGGCTTCGCAGCTGTCCGTTCACCATCCCATCCACATAGAAACTGGTCGTCGTCTTGTTTCCTATTGATGCCACTCTGATGGTCTTCCTGGGGCCTTTCACATTACGGGTCGGCAGTTGCCCCTTCTCACCAACCCTCCTTAGTTTTCCTGAGGCTTTTCTCTTTTATTGGACGGGCACTTGCTTCTAGGATGTCCCAGTTGGCCGCAGCCCCAACAGCGAATCTCCTTCTTACGAGTCCTGAGGGCCTCCAAGACCCTTTTTATTATGTCTTCCATGCTGGGGACTACAACAGGCTCTGCTTCCGCTGCACGAACTCGTGCATGGCCCCTTACTGACTGTCTGACCGCCTCAAACTCCATGGCCTGAGAAAAAGCATCGCCTAAAGTCTTTGGCCGGGCGAGTTTCACAGCTTGTTGTGTCTCCGGGTCCCGAAGTCCGTCCAGAAATTTGTCTACCGCCAGGCTCTCGTATACATCATCGGTGACCGATGGGTAGGCATTCCTCACAAGCCGGGCGACATCAGCTTCGAATTCCTGTAGCGTCTCAGTGTTCTTTTGGATCCGGTTTCTTAGTTGTGAGCGGTATAGCTGGTCCATGTGGCGGTGGCCGAACCGCATCTCCAATCTTCTCACCAGCTCCCCGTAGTTGGACCGCTCCGTCATTGGCATCCCCTGGAGTACTCCCAAGGCCTCTCCACGCAAAGCTAGGCACAACGTTGAAGCCTGGGTCTCTTGAGACCATCGATGGATCGAAGCCGCTGTCTCGAAGAGAGTCATATAATCCTCCCACGGTGTCTTTCCGTCGAACACTGGAATGATGTTGTGTGTTGGTGGCGTCCCAGCATTGGCAAGCCGAATGGTGTTGTGAGAGCTGCTCTCGGAGGATCTGTCGCTGTCGTCCTTCGGTGGGTTGCTCATGCGTCCCTCAAGGGCTTCTACTCTTGACCTAAATGAACTTAGGTCATTTTCAATCGAGCCAACCTTCTCTCCTAACCTACACTCTACATCGGCTAACTTTTTGTCCATAGTCTCCATCAACTTACTTTCTACAGTACTTAGCTTACATTCTAATGTACTTAAATTATCTTTAACATTATTTAACTCAGTACTTAATTCATTTCTTACATTACCTAACTCATTACCTAATTCATTTCTTACATTACCTAACTCATTACCTAATTCATTTCTTACATTACCTAACTCATTACCTAATTCATTTCTTACATTACCTAACTCATTACCTAATTCATTTCTTACATTAACTAACTCATTACCTAATTTGTTTTCAACATTGCCTAACTCTTTTTGTACATTACCTAATTCATTTTGTACATTACCTAATTCAGCTTTAAAAGTTGCAGTTAATCTGCTCAAATCGGTCTCAAAATTAACGCTATCTGGGTTTTCCCCCGAATCTATAAAAAACTGGCGCAAACGCTGCTGCAACACAGTTTTTGATCCGGAGGTATCCAGATCGCGCTCTTCCAACTCTCGTCTCAAATCTGCAACTTTTAAATCATTTAATCTAACGCTTTGAGTAGCCATTTTCCAGTAGCCCAATAATTACAAAACAAATACAAGACAAAGAATAGTAATTAAACTTTTATCCCACTTCTGACACCAAATTGTTACGGGCCACTGGGGGTATGACTAATCAAATCACAACTTAAATACTAAACACTAATTTATTTACTACTTAAAAATACAAATAGGTCCCTTAAGCTACTTAATCTAATAACAATTGTACTTAGGTCTAATTACACTAATATGTATATTACACAATACTTATCTTTACTATCTTAATACTAGATGTTACAATTATACATAAGAATCGATTACACTGACACACAGAGACTGTTACTACACTCACTGACACTGTTAATCACTGTCACTAACTCACAGACTGAACTGTCACTGACACTTGACTGATCGATCGTTACTTGATCACTGACACATGGATACTGACTCCCAGGCTGGAAGTCGGCCTATTTAAAGCGCGCCGCCGAACATTCTAGATCTGGCCAGATTACAGGCCTGGGGCCTTCTGGGGCGCCGTGACCCTTCCAGGCCATCCGCCGCCCTTCTCGGCTACCTGCTCGCCCATGCCCACGGCACCACCAAATCTAGGCCACCCTGGCGGCCTTTCCAGCTACCTGACCCCGGGTCGCCCAGGGTGCCCTCAACCTCACCAGACCGTAACAATATTATTGCAGTGTCTGAAACTTGGCTCAAACCTTTCATTCCCTCTTCCTTAGTTTCCCTTCCTAACTACACACTTATCCACAATGACCGAGTAGGCCAGACTGGCAGAGGTGTAGGTTTGTTTGTCCATGATGGCCTCAAGTTCCGAATCCTTGACCGCTCAAATCCTACTGATGTACCTCAAATTGAGTTCCTTTTTGTTGAAATTTACTACATAACTCACTATCTCCTATACGTGGTAGTTTACCGCCCTCCTCATGTTCCTTTTGACTCATCTTTTGAAATATAAGAGGATAAGTGTGTAGTTAGTAAGGGAAACTAAGGAAGAGGGAATGAAAGGTTTGAGCCAAGTTTCAGACACTACAATAATATGTTAGGCATTTCAGGTAAAATATTGAAGGAATTCATCGTAATGAGTGGATAAGGATTGGGCATTTATGTGACAGGTTGTTAGGATGTTGGTCATTTTGAGAAGATAGGAAAGCGAATAGTATCTGATAGGAAGACGCAGACTTTCAGATAACTGGTTGAATTCCAATAACAAAATTTAGTATGAAAAAAATAATAATATAAGGCAACAGTTAGATTCTAATAAAATATAATAGAAAATGATAAGGAGAAAACTATTAGAGAAAAAAAAACGAGAATAGCTAATAATAAAAATACAAAAATAAATTAAGATTTATTAGAATAAAAGAAAATTAATGTAGAATAATAAAAAAGTAAAACTACTAATAGAAGGAGAACCGTTGAGCAATATACATAGTCCATGATAAAGTCCAATGTAGGCCGATAAGATACGAGGGTAAGTCAATAATTATCCGCAATATAGTTATAAAATTTTATTGAAATGAAATAGGAAACTTACAAGTACATCATTTTTCGACATAGTCCCCTTGCTTTTCAACGCACTTGGTCCAACGTTGTTCAAGTTTCCTGATGCCCTCATGGAAGAAGGTTTTGGGTTGAGATGCGAGCCAGGAATGCACCGCTTCTTTCAATGCTTCGTCCGAGGCAAATCGACGGCCCCTAATTGCCTGTTTGAGTGGACCAAACAAGTGAAAATCAGATGGAGCGAGATCGGGACTATATGGAGGATGATTCAATACTTCAAAATTGAGTTTCTGAAGCGTTTCTACAGTGTGGGCAGCTGTATGCGGACGGGCATTGTCGTGCAACAACACAATGCCTTTTGACAGCAGTCCTCGGCGTTTGCTTCGAATTGCCGGCTTCAGCTTAGCAGTAAGCATCTCACTGTAACGTTCACTGTTTATTGTTGTGCCCCTTTCCTGATAATGTTCCAGTAATGGACCTTGTGAGTCCCAAAAAACCGTAAGTATAAGTTTTCCTGCGGACGGTTGGGTTTTGAATTTTTTCTTGCATGGCGAATTTGGATGTTTCCATTCCATACTCTGCCGTTTACTCTCCGGCTCGTAATGATGGATCCATGTTTCGTCACCAGTAACGATCCTGTCTAAGAAGTTGTCCCCTTCGTTAACATAGCGATCCAAATGTTTTGTGCACACGTCCAAGCGCGTTTGTTTATGCAACTGTGTCAGTTGTTTTGGAACCCATCTTGCACAAACTTTATGAAACCCAAGTCTGCTGTAAATGATTTCGTAGGCAGAACCGTGGCTAATTTGCAGACGATTTGCCACGTCGTCAACAGTTATCCGTCTGTCTGAGAGAATCATTTCACGTGAACGCTCAATGTTTTCCTTGTTTATGGCGGTAACTGGTCGTCCAGCTCCTTCATTTTGCGTAACACTTGTGCGACCATTTTTGAATTTTTCAATCCATTCATAGACACTCCGTTGTGGCAAACAATTGTTCCCGTACTGTACCAAAAGTCTTCGATGAATTTCGGCCCCTGATACACCTTCCGACCACAAAAAAACGGATCACTGAACGTTGCTCTTCTTTGGTGCAAATAGAAAGTGGAGCGGCCATTATTAACAGCACGACAGCGATAACAAAACTAACCTACCAGCTTGATACGCACATAAACATAACAACGAATAAACAAAGCATGCGCCATCAACACAAAAGAACAGTACTGCCAACATAAACAAAAATATAGCTATATTGCGGATAATTATTGACTTACCCTCGTAAAATGGACCGGTAAGTCAGAAGGCGTCAAGGTCTTGTTGATAAATGAAACCACTGGGGGGCCATCATCTTTACAGCATCGCAACCTCCCGGCGGCGAACCCAACAACTTCTGATTATTCTATCCCTTTCTACTCTTCTGTTAAAAATCTTGGAATTATTTTTGATCAGACCCTTTCTTGGAAATCTCAGATTGCCCAAATCTCCCGCGGTTCTATAATGTTCCAGTAATGGACCTTGTGAGTCCCAAAAAACCGTAAGCATAAGTTTTCCTGCGGACGGTTGGGTTGTCAACTTTTAATCAACTTTTAAGCTTTTAGTCTCCTCCCTATTATTCCCTTACCTTGTTTATGGTTGTCTAGTTTATGGTGGTCTCTCGACGGTTCTCGATTACAGATTGAAACGAATTATGAACTGCTTTGCCAGATTTGTCTTCGATATACCGAGGCGCTCCCATGTTTCCTTCCTTTATTCTGAATTAAACTGGCTTTATCCCACATTCCGTAGAAAATATTTCCTTTGGCAAATTATCAACACCCTTCATCCTTCCTATATTTACAATATGCTGCAATTCAGATCTTCAGTCAATTCAATGCATACAAGATCCTGTCATTCTGATCTATATACCCCATCCCACAGAATTACTGCATTCCAGTGCTCTTTCCTATACCACTCAACCATCCTATGGAATTCCATTCCTTCTCATATTAGACAAGCAAAATCTCTAAAAACATTTAAATTCCTCTATTTCCAGTACCTCCTTCTTATGCAAGGTGACGGTTGCTAACAATCTACTTTCTCAATTAAATGATATCTAACTCTTTCTGGAACACTTTCGTTACTATTTGCTCAAGTTAGATTGATTGTAGATTGAGGTTTTTATTTGGGCGATCAACTTCCAGGTTATTACGCCCTTTTCATTTAAATGTTGGAAATTTATTTTTCTTTGTTAGATACAGTTAGATACCAATCAAATTAATTTTTTCTCACTATGAATATAACATTTAGGTTCTTCTAGTTTATATAATAAGTATTGTATCAAAATTACCAATTTATTATTCAATTTGTAGAATGTTTTCTTATTTTCCTGTTTCTATATTTAATTAGTATCTATCTACACATTATCATTGTTTTATTATTATTTCTTCTTTATTTTATTTTTTTCTATTTTATTTATTCATTATGTCTCTGACCAGATGTAACTAATTTTATTTATTTCTGTACTAAGTTGTTATTCTTAAGGGACTTGTTCCCAGAATAAAATTATTTTTCTATTCCATTCTACTCTATTTGTTTCAAATAAATAGTTCTCGTGCAATTTTTTTTTATTTTTTATTTTTATTATTTTTTTTTTAGTGATTCTCCATGTAAAGGAAACCTCTATTCAAAGCAAAAATGACTGGGTTCCCTACCGTTCTGTTTAATAGAGGTTCTACTGTATAAACATATAAATATTGCAGAAACTGTCAACATTTTCAAAATTTCTGCTGTAACTTTTAGGGATGAATTTTTTGTAACCTTGCTTATTGCTTATTTTCATAAATATCAAGATTAATGAAATTTTTTTTATTTTGAAGATAATTTGCCACTTTTCAATTGCAAAGTTAACTGCCAAGCAATAGCAAACTGCTAAGAAACCTAACTCCTGATATAACAACTTCTTTTAGCTTTACACTTTGCCATTTTTATTTATAAAACAATTGATTATGCAATAAATTATGAAAATGATACCAAGAAAATTGGGATAAATCACGCTAATTTCATAGATAAATTAAATTAAAAATATAATACAATTGTTAAAATACTTAAAATAAATTTAAAATGACAAAAATAAAAATTAATTGTTAGTAAAAATATCTTGAATTATAGTTTAATTTAATTCAATTTTTGAAATAAACTTCAGATTGTCCAACTTACAAGGGGAGGACACCCTCAGTCTCTCATGGATCTTGTTGGCAATTTTTTTTGGAGGTTCCTGGTCAAAAAATATTAGACACATATTTTGCCGTTCCGACCAATGGGCCCTAGAAGCCGAGAAAAAAAATAAAATAGCATTAAACTAATTTATTTTTTATGTCGAGCTTAAAAAATGATATCGATATGATTCGTGCACCAAGATTTTTAGTTTTGGGTGTGGATTTAAGGAAAAATGCAGTCGCTCCATAGATTTTGGTTTAGGTTAGTTAAATTTAAAAAAAGTTATTAGTTTTTCAAGTAAACTACCTCTATAGATTTTTTGACACAAAAATTCGACTTCAGATTCTAATTCAGCACCCTCAAAAACATTAAAAACCGCTTATTCAACAAAATCAAAAATATCATTTTTTTTCACCCTCTTCGAGGAAAATGAAATTTTTCAACCAATTATTGGTTGCATACCTTTAAATCACCATTACTTTGTCACACAATTCACTGGTTGGAAAGAGGAGAGTCTCAGCTTTCTTTTGATGTATATAAATGTAAAATTCGATGAACAAAAACCTATTAAAAAAATTGGAAAATCCGAAAACCATTTTGATTTTTAACTTGAGTTTGAAACCAGATAGGATGATGAAACCAAATACATTCATGCATATTAAAACCCTATATTTTGTGTAAAAAAATAAAGTCAGGCAAATTTTGAAGCTTAAAATTTTTTATTTTTCTATTTGGATGAAATTTCGTATTTAAGGGCTCCTTTGAATGCTGAATTCGAATCCGATATCTGTTCTTGTGAAAAAAATATATTGAACGTACTTCACTTGAAAAATTTTAGCTTTTACACTGTAAAATGTGGTAGAAAATTTTTTTAGCCCTAGAATTCCATTTCAGCACCCTCAAAACTCAGGAAACGTATGTATATATATGGATACCAATTAAACAAATATATGTGTGTGTGTGTGTGTGTGTGTGTGTGTGTGTGTGTGTGTGTGTGTGTGTGTGTGTGTGTGTGTGCGTGTGTGTGTATGTATGTGTATGTGTGTGTGTGTATATATATATATATATATATATATATATACTAATTAGGAGAAATGTATGTATATATATAAATACCAATTAAACATGTATAATATAATATATAATACTAATTAGGAGAGAAAATAATTTATTACACTTTAATATTCACATAATATACAAACAGAACCACATATAAGATTTGATTGTTATGTATTTGCAATTTTTGTTTTATTTTGCAGTTGAACATGTTAAAATATGATTTTGATAGTTGACATAAACACATTATAGCAATAACTGCCTCACTTCGTTGCTGACAGGTTTTTGTTGAATATAATGAAATGAAATTCTAAGGTAATAAGCTTATAAACGGATTAGAGATGTGTTCTGGGTTTGAAGAATAAAATAAAAATTGTAAATACTTAACAATCAAATCTTATATGTGGTTCTGTCTGTTTTTTTTTTATTTTAAAAATTTTTATTTTTCTATTTGGATGAAATTTTGTATTTAAGGGTTCTTTTGAATGCTGAATTCAAATCCGATGTCGGTTCTTGTGAAAAAATTATATTGAACGTACTTCACTCGAAAAAGTTTAGCTTTTACACTGTAAAATGCTGTAGAAAATTTTTTTCACACATCTCTAAGAACACATCTAATCTGTTTTGTAATCCTTGTTTACTGGGTTGTTCTAATAACTGAAGCTTATTACCTTAGAATTTCATTTTCATTATATTCAACAAAATCCAGTCAGCAACGAAGTGAGGCAGTTATTGCTATAATGTTTTTATGTCAACTATTAAAATCATATTTTAACATCTTCAACTGCAAAATAAAACAAAAATTGCAAATACATAGCAATCAAATCTTATATGTGGTTCTGTTTGTATATTATGTTAATATTAAAGTGTAATAAATTATTTTCTCTCCTAATTAGTATTATATATTATATTATATATGTTTAATTGGTATCCATATATATACATACGTTTCCTGAGTTTTGAGGGTGCTGAAATGGAATTCTAGGGCTAAAAAAATTTTCTACCACATTTTACAGCGTAAAAGCTAAAAATTTTCAAGTGAAGTACGTTCAATATATTTTTTTCACAAAAACGGATATCGGATTCGAATTCAGCATTCCAAAGAACCCTTTATTCCAAAGAACCCTTTAATACGAAATTTCATCCAAACAGAAAAATAAAAATTTTTAAGCTTCAAAATTTGCCTGACCAAGTAGTGGCAGGCAACTTTTATTTAAATTGATAAAAACGTGAATTACGCTTAGACGGTTTTACGTATCAACTTTATTTTTTTTTTTACACAAAATATAGGGTGGTAATACGCTTGAAATGTATTTGGTTTCATCATCCTATCTGGTTTCAAACTCAAGTTAAAAATCAAAATTTTTTTCGGATTTTCCAATTTTTTTAATAGGTTTTTGTTCATCGAATTTTACATTTATATACATCAAAAGAAAGCTGAGACTCTCCTCTTTCCAGTGATACCAACCAGTGAATTGTGTGACAAAGTAATGGCCTTTTAAAGGCATGCAACTAATAATCGGTTTAAAAATTTCATTTTCCTTGATGAGGGTCAAATGTCATTTTTTTTGTGTCAAAAAATCTATAGAGGTAGTTTACTTGAAAAACTAATAATTTTTTTTAAAATTTAATTAACCTAAACCAAAATCTATGGAGCGACTGTATTTTTCCTTAAATCCGCACCCAAAACTAAAAATCTTGGTGCAAGAATCATGTCGATATCATTTTTTAAGCTCGAGATAAAAAATAAATTAGTTTAATGCTATTTTATTTTTTTTCTCGGCTTCTAGGGCCCATTGGTCGGAACGGCAAAATATGTGTCTAATATTTTTTGACCAGGAACCTCCAAAAAAATTGCCAACAAGATCCGTGAGAGACTGAGTGTGTCCTCCCCTTGTTCGTAATATTATAGAGCGAAATTTCTAATAATATTAGAAATTAAAAAAAATTATTGAAGAGGAGTGTAATACTGAAAGAAGTTGTTATATATTAGAACAGACTCCTTTGACTTTATTGATACTAACTCCAGATTTTTCCTTTCAAAACTTCCATTTGACTGGACTGAGCTTGGGTTCGCAGAATGTTCCATACAGTATAGAGACAGCATTGAGTTTCTAGTCAGCTTATATTTTGCTATGATGGAAATTACTTCAGACAGGAATATTATTCTGTAGAGATGAAGAAAGTATTTCCATAAAAAAATAAATAGCATATGACCCTCAGTAGAATACCATGAGAATAAAAAGAATAGTGAATATGGAGAAACTATTTGATAATCTGTAAGAAACGGTAAGAATAATCTTATAAATAAGAAATAAATTGTCATCAGGCATAAACATAATACACAATGGCAGTTCAATAATATATAAAATATATTGTGAGATCTGAATGGCATTAGTTATTTTCAAATTTGAAAAAATATCTTTATATATAATTCTACTATTTTCAAAAAATGGAGATAATTCTCATAGTTTAATTAGTGGGGTTGATCAAAAAATTTCAATTTTTTTAATGCATTCAACTATCGCGGCATTGTATACTGTATAATGTCCTTTATAGAGAGAACAAGAGAAGGCTAAATTTTTGGATCTAGAAATGCTCTGGTGAATACACGAGCAGGTTCTGACTAGAAAGGCCCCTATTTATTGTTTATTCTTAATCATACATATATTTAAGAAATTAGAGAATATTGGTTAATCCGTGTCATGTAGATCTTTAACTAATGTCTGATAGTATAAAATGCAAAGTTATTCCTGACTGGGAAACATTTTTCACTCTTTTATTCCAGTTAAGGATTTTTATTTTTAATAAACTCAATATTTTTATTACAGGGTCAGTTTAATGATTGGTTGCGGTCTGTTGAAGATGCTGTTAATGCAAGTAACTCAAAATATTGTTCTGAAGATTTACAGTTACAAAATACACAACTGCAGTCATTAGTAGCGCATTATAAAAACATAATTTCTGATACAGTAAGGGCTATTATATATATTATACTTATTTTTTCCATGATTCATAATTCCATTTCTTTAATGTGCCATAAGTAGTTTTACTATATTTCCTTCCTGTTTATCCAGGGTGTACTAGTTGGGTCTGGAATAAGTCGGGAATCCACAGAAAATTTGAAAAATCTGGAAAAAGGCGTCGTTAATGCTAAAATTTTTACATTTTTAAGTTATTGCTCAATATATTACACTCTACCTTCTTTTAAAGTAAACTAAATTTGCTACAATTTGGACCAGCCATTTGTTCTCAAGCTATAGTTCTTCGAAAAGAGGCCATTTTTTTTTCCCTAAAAGTGATGTTTTTTCAATATGGTCACTTATTTTGTGAAATATCTTCTAAAATACGCATATTACATCAAATATTATGAAGTAGAAGATTTAATTAGCTTTCATTTGAGACCAGACTGGTACCTCTGGGCCCAGCGGTTCTCTCAAATAACATAACAAAAAACAATCATAAGTGGGTTCTGGGAGGAAATACTGATCTCAAATAAAATAAACTGTTTTCGCGTCTTTTTATGGACTTTTTTTAATCATACAATCAAAATTTATTTATTTTCGTTATTGTTAAATAATAGATTGATGAAAAAGATAATATACCTACCGAGAATTACGTCATCATCAAACATTGTTTTAAATACCTACATACTAAAATGCTTGAACAAAAACATCATGGTGCCTAAAAGTACAAATCACATTTACACAAATAAGAAAACTTAAAAAAATTGTATGTAGTGTGTGTATGTATATATATATATATCTTATGCCTCAAGATATCGCGTCGGGTTTGGGTGGGGGAGAGGGGGAAAGGGTTATAAATCGTAAGTTCATAGCTGTTTGATCAAATAACTCGTTACTTTTAGTACATTTTGTGTTCTTTATATTATTAAAACTAATCAAATTTGATCTCATGAATTTTTTTTCTCAGATCAATAGTTTTAAAGATGTAGGGGAGTGAAAGATTGAAGGGATTGGCTAACTTGCAGTGAGTTACACTTCTCCACAAAACATGTTTTTCTGTACTTTTTTACTATAACGTCAAAACTATTTGTCCGATTAACAATTTCTTTTTTTCATCTGAAAGCTGGTTAAATTTACTATCCCATCCATATATGAAATTTTGATCAAGTTCCATAAAGCACCACACTGATGGGAACCCCGTACAGTTTAGTCCAGTCAATAAACATGTTGTAGAGTGCATGAAATATGGGATCATTTATTACTTCAGAGCTTTGTTAGGAGTAGTTAGAAGATAAACATACTAAAAGTCCCGCCTCTGGGGAATGAGCGAACGGTGTTGGGGAGGGGAGGCCCCATTTTGGGGTTTTTAGATAATATCTCAGAAACGGTGGACTCTTATAACAATATAATTTGAATAAAAACTAATTGTCCAGTAAAATAAGGGTTTGCTGAAGAAAAAAACTGCCAAACTTTTATTCTAAACGAATCTTCATGTTTATTGGGGTGCTGAATCCAAATCTGAAGTTTGCTACCATGGCAGACATTGCCTTCATACCCAAAATCTCATAAAAAACGCCCAAAATACCGGTTATTTTCGTTTTTTTAGCTATAACATGAAAACGAAGAAAGTCTTCAAATATTAATTGCAGCTGAAATTGGTATCTACGTAATGAAAAAACTACTTCGAAATCGGACCATTTTTCGCGAAGATATGGTCTCGGGAAAAAGTGTAAAAATTAAACAACTGGCGGTCAGTCCCACTTCTTCGCAAAAACATGTTTGTTTTACTTTTTTGTCTATAAATTAATCTTCCCGAAAAATAGTCCGATTTCGGAGTAGTTTTTTTTCATTTCGTGAATACTAATTCCAGCTACATTTAATTAATATTTGAAGACTTTCTGCGATTAAAGCTTCGTATTCGTCTTATTGGTAAAAATATGAAAATAACTGGTATTTTGGGCGGATTTTTGCGATTTTGGAAATGAAGCCGACGTCTGCCGTGGTAGCAAACTTCAGATTCGGATTCAGCACCCCAGAAAACAAAAGGATCCGTAGAGAATAAAAGTTCGGCAGTTTTTTCTTGAAGAGGACTCAGGGACTCTTTGAGCCTTATTTTACTGGACTATAAACCTAATTAAATTTCCTACAAAGTTGTTTCCATACGTATTTGTCGTACTTTCAACGGTTTTTGAGAAACACGTTATTGTAAATAATTTTCGAGAAAACAAAATTTTCATCTCACTTTTTGTCAAACGTTTGCTTCTAGTTCCTGCCAAGACCGTTTCTCAGAAAAATAGTCATAAGCAAATTGATAGAGCATTTACTTTAATTTTATGTATACCTTTGCTACTTTATTTTTAACTGGATCTATAGTTCAACATTTTTTCCAGTTTTAACTTTTATTTAAATTTTTACAAATCAAACAATAATAATTAAAATATTCACGTGTACTTGGTAATTATAATTATAAAGTTAATTATACAGGGTGTCCCGAATTTAAATGGCAAAACTTCAGGAAATTATAGAGAACCGAAAAACTAAGACAAAAAGTCCTTTAGAGATTTGCTCGTTTTTGCTTAGTTTTAGAGAAAATCACAAAAAAAAAGAAACAAAACAAGTTTTCATTTTTATATTTATTTATTTACATTTATATTTATGTTATGTTCTTTTTAATGTAAATATTGCTCAAAATGTTATCCTCTTTCACCAATGCAAGCGTTACATCTAGCACTCACTTTATAAATTGCAGCTAAACATTGTTCTGATGTTATTTGGTGCACTACATCTATGATTCGGTCTCTTAATTGCTCTCTTGAGTTGATTGACACCGAATAAACTTTTTGCATCAAGGTTCCCCATACGAAGAAATCCATGGGTGTCATATCAGGTGATCTGGGTGGCCAAGGACCAACTCCTCCATGTCCAATCCATCGTTCTGGATAATTTATATTCAGCTAAGCTCGAGCAACTCTGCTATAATGAGCTGGACATCCATCGAGTTGGAACCACATTTCAATCCGCTGCTGTAAGGAATGTCATCTAAATAATTAGAAAAGTCGTTCTCCAAAAGATGTATAAATGTGATACCATTCAATCTTCCAGGTAAAAAATATAGTCCCACCAGTAATCCGTTCCAAATTCCAAGTCAAACGTTAATAGCAAATTCATGCTGAAAACTATTCTATCTAATAGCTCTGGTATTTTCAAGAGCCCATACATGATAATTTCTTTGATTAACAATTCCTCCTCTTGTAAAGGTAGCTTCATCGGTCCATATAATTTTTAATGGAAATAAATTATCATCGCGAATTTTGTCAAGAAACCAGTTACTAAAATTCAATCTCTTGACATAATCTTGAGGTAATAAATTCTGAACTTTTTGAAGATGGTATGGGTAGCGATTATCACCTTTCAAAGTTCGCCATATTGCTTGCTGCGATATTGCTAATGCAGCAGATGCTCTTCGGATGCTAGTTCTCAGGATGGTTATCGAAGTGGCGTTGGTCACAATTTCTTCTCTGATAATCTGCTGTTATTGCTGCCTGGAATTGGTCGCCTTCATTACTTTTAAGAATGACTCAGTCTCTCGTAGTCTATTAAAAGTTAACGAAAAGACTCGTCGATTAGGCACTCTTCTATTTGGAAATCGGTGCGCATACTCCCACACCGCTTCTAAAGCATTACCGTTACAGAAACAATATACAAAAATCATATCAGCGTATACAATATAGAATATGTAGGCGTATTCAACATTAGAATACGTATGCGGCATTGTGGCTGATGCTATTCACACAAAAATATCTGAGTAACTGACTGAAGACTGATTTAGGAATTATAATCTTAAAAGAAAGCCAAAATGTAAACAAATAAAAGAATGTAAAGGATAACATTAAGTGTTTACATATCTCACTGCCTAGCCTGACGAAGTTTAAAAGGTGATAATCGCTACCTGTAACATTTTTGTTTTGTTTCTTTTTTTTGCGATTTTCTCTAAAACTAAGCAAAAACAAGACAAGCAAATCTCTAAAGGACTTTTTGTCTTTGTTTTTCGGTCCCCTATAAGTTTCTGAAGTTTTGCCATTTAAATTCGGGACACTCTGAATATTATTACTTAAGATATAATTGAGATATTATTATGGGATATATGGTAGTATATGGCAATTATTTTGGTTAAAATGGACTTGAATGATTGAAGTAAAAACAAATTTATATGATGGAATATTTAGAAATAATTCATTGGTATCGGATTTACTGAGTTAGACTAACTTGATTTTTAATGATTACTCATATTGGCAGTCATCTGACTGGGATTGTAAGGAGATGTTGGAATAGGAGAGTTTTGAATAAGTTTAAGGAAGGAGCATGCCTAATTTTGGGAGGGATAGAGCTCCAGAGGGTAGTGGATCGGGCTAGGAAGGAATGTTGGTATAACGAAATAATGGGAACGATGGAAATATTTGAGGGTGCCTATTGATTTTCAGGCTATTTGAGCAATTTGAGGCTTCCAGGAAAGGTTTAGGTCAATAATGATTCCCAAGTTTTTGGTGGAGGAACAAGGCTGATTATTCAGGTTTAGGGTAGAAAAATAGGTATTGGATCTGAGAAGGTCTTGAACCGATAACAATTGCTTGAGTTTTCCCTGTAATTAACTTTAAACTATGCAGGTTGGCCCAAGAGAAGATTCTATCAAGGTCTTCCTGAATCCTAGAAAAAACATCATGTAATTCTGCAGAGGGGAAGGATAAATATATTTGTGAGTCATCTGCATAAAGACGAAGGGAACAATGTAAAATTTACTGGGGAAGATCATTAATGTAGGAGTTGAAGGAGAGGTGATATGCTTGAACCTTTGGCAACTATGTTAAACAGAGCTATAGCCCCTTAGAAACCTATTCTATCTAATAGCTCTGGTATTTTCAAGAGCCCATACATGATAATTTCTTTGATTAACAATTCCTCCTCTTGTAAAGGTAGCTTCATCGGTCCATATAATTTATAATGGAAATAAATTATCATCGCGAATTTTGTCAAGAAACCAGTTACTAAAATTCAATCTCTTGACATAATCTTGAGGTAATAAATTCTGAACTTTTTGAAGATGGTATGGGTAGCGATTATCACCTTTCAAAGTTCGCCATATCGCTTGCTGCGATATTGCTAATGCAGCAGATGCTCTTTGGATGCTAGTTCTCAGGATGGTTATCGAAGTGGCGTTGGTCACAATTTCTTCTCTGATAATCTGCTGTTATTGCTGCCTGGAATTGGTCGCCTTCATTACTTTTAAGAATGACCCAGTCTCTCGTAGTCTATTAAAAGTTAACGAAAAAACTCGTCGATTAGGCACTCTTCTATTTGGAAATCGGCGCGCATACTTCTGCACCGCTTCTAAAGCATTACCGTTACAGAAACCATACACAAAAATCATTTTAGTGTATTCAACATTAGAATATGCATGCGGCATTGTGGCTGATGCTATTCACACAAAATTATTTGAGTAACTGACTGAAGACTGATTTAGGAATCATAATCCTAGAAGGAAGCCAAAATGTAAACAAATAAAAGAATGTAAAGGATAACATTAAGTGTTTACATATCTCACTGCCTAGCCTGACGAAGTTTAAAAGGTGATATAATCGCTACCTGTAACATTTTTGTTTTGTTTCTTTTTTTGCGATTTTCTCTAAAACTAAGCAAAAACGAGCAAATCTCTAAAGGACTTTTTGTCTTAGTTTAAATAAATAGTTTTATAGCTGTGGGTGGGGAAGGGAAAAATACAATATTTTGTCGAAAACTGTAAAATGCCACATTAAACTTACTTTTTAATAATATTACTTTAAAATCGGTTCAGCTGTTTGGCCACCATCAACGTCTAAAGATTGGCTAAGTTGCAGTAAGTAGCACACCGTGAAAACATGTTTGTCGGTACTCTTTTAGCTATAACCCCTAAACTATTTGTCTGATCCGAAATTTCTTTGTTTAATCTAAAAGTTGGTCAAATTTGCTATGAGACCTATTATATGAAGCTTGTTTTAAATCCCATGAAATACCCACTCCTGCACACTGCGAATCCCATACTGTTGTGAAAACTTTTTTTTCAGCACAGTTCTCGTAAATAGTTTCGGAGTCATAACGAGAAATATACTGGAAAAATTTAATTGGAATTTTATTTGGAGAAATGTATTGGAAACCCTTGGATTTCACAAGGGTATGGTGTTCTAAGTGTTCTAGCATAGGTATACCCAGGTGTATACATGGGACTTGATCAAAAATTCATATATAAGGTCTCATAATAAATTCAACCAGCTTTCAAATGGAAAAAAAAAAAAAAAAAAAAAAGAAATTTCTGATCAGATATATATTTTTGGAGTTATTTTATCCGACAACCTCGTGTAATCTCGTAACTTTTTTCAAACCGAATGGCAATACTAGACATTGATGTGTTTCTTGAAATTTATCTAGAGTAATGTGAAATATAAAAAAAATTGCCCCTTTTTTTTTTTTATTATTATTTATTTTTTTTTTTTTATATGTTAAGTAGCAAACTATGCATTGATTGATTTGTTTGGATTATTATTGCAACAGCATTAAAATATTGATTAGCGAGAATTTCCAGAAATATTTTTGAAAAAGACGGGAATTTCTAGAAAAATTCTTGAAAAAGTCAGGAATTTTGATAACTGAAATTGGTAGACACCATGAATAGCAAAAAATTCTTTTTTATCCTTCTTTTCCATTCCATGCCTAATGTTTATATGCAGATTTGTAAATCTCAGTTTTGAAAGTGAATGTAAAAAAGAAATTGTTTAAATATAGTCATAATTATAAAACTAAAATTAATAGTGTTGTTAAGCATAATAACTGAAACTCCCTGTACGAGTTCATTCTATGAGATTGGATTGAATATAAAGAAAAATGAAGCAATTCTCTTACTCTAATTATTTAATCATTTAAATTTAGATTACAAACCATTTTAGTTTATTGAGATGAAGGTGGTTTTTGTCTGAAGAATTGATGATAACTTACTAATGTAATATAGATTATGATGATAAAAAATAAATTATTCTTCTGTTTTGTAGGAAGACATGTTATATAGGCTCCAAAACCATATAGAAGTAGAGGAATCTAAATGGAAGGAAGAAATCAGTAATTTGCAGAAAGAGCTGGAAAATCTTCGTAGTTTACAAGGAAATTCTATACAGTAATATCGATATAATTGTATAAATTTTGTACTTGTGTAACTCTGTAAGTTAATATATGTATATAATATGAATTTATATATATATATATATATATATATATACACACACACACACACACACACACACACACACAAAACTAAATATAATCTTAAATATATGCTGTTTGTTAGTGAACTTGTATGCATGTATATGTGAGTGTATTATATATGTATATGAGTCTGTGTGTGTGTGTGTGTGTGTGTGTGTGTGTGTGTGTGTGTGTGTGTGTGTGTGTGTGTGTGTGTGTGTGTGTGTGTGTGTGTGTGTGTGTGTGTGTGTGTGTGTGTGTGTGTGTGTGTGTGTGTGTGTGTACACATACAAAACTATTGTTAAATATAGCGCATATGTATCAATTTATATTTTTAAATATAATAATTTTGCAAGTCCTTTATATATTTTGTGTTTTTTGTTTTCCTATCTTTAATAATTTTGTTTATAGATGTAAGAGATCCATTGACTATATTTGAATCAATACTGTTTTAATAAGATCTGCTCTAGATCGGTTTCAAACCTATTTCTTCAAATTTCTGTTCCAGAAATCTGTTATCCTGATTGTATGCATAATTTTAGTTTTATCCACTGAATTATGCTCAATTATTATTATTATCTTTCAGTAATCTGCAAAAGAGTTATGTGAAAAAAAGACATTGTTAACATTTAAAGTCCAAGTTGCTTAAAGGTATTGGGAAGAATATTTGGAAAATAGACCTCCAGCCAAAAGACATATCAATTTAAAAATAAAAAATTTCGAGCACACATGAGAATTTAGATGTTTACACCATGCAGAATTGCACTAATTTACACAGTTAATATTAGTTTATGCAATAGTATCATCACAATACTTAACCCTTTGCCAGTCGCTATTAAAAGGAAATTTCCATTGGCTATTTCAGTAAAAGTTATTCTATCTACTATTAGCTGCTTACAATAAGTTTGTAAAAATAAATCGCACTTGTTCAGTGTACAGTGAAGAGAAATGAATAGAGAGAAAAATTGTGACTTGCCGTCCTTAGCACGTCTAGTGCCTGGTTAAATAATAAAATTGTCAACAAAATAAAAGTAGGAATTGGAGTTATTTCTTACAAGCTTTTATTTATCTGAGTATCTGTTGATAAAATACAAATGTTCACAAGTATTTAAAATTGTATCGAAAAATAAACCAATAAGCCTAGAATGATTATGGATTATAATATGACCAAAGGAGATGTTAATACTGTTGACAAATTATGCTCAAGTTATTCATTAAAAAGGGTATCAAGAAGATTGCCGATGGTAATTTTTTATCACTGTTTGAGTGCGGGAAACATTCAAAAATAGTATGAGAGGCTTCCTTACTTGCCATAGAATAGGAAAAAAAATTTTTTTGGGGCAATGTCCCTTAAGAATAACAACAAATAAATGACAGAATGTAAATCACATCTGGCCAAAATATTTTAAATAAAATAATGAAATAAGATGATATAAATTAAGTACAAGTTTATAATAATATAACATAAAGTGAAAAAAAAATTATATATACATTCTGTTTAGGAAAACATTATATACAAGGCGAAATTCGTTATAAAGGATCCATGTAATTAAATAGCATCCCTCTGGAGTGAGATAAGGTGGTGGAAGAGGTGTGTTTTAAAAATTCCGAGGGAAGATGCATTATGAATAGAAGGAGGAAGAGAATTCCAAAGAATAGCGGAAGGGGCAAGAAAGGAACGTTGGAATGCAGTAGTTCTATAGGATGGAGTATAGAGATTTGAGAGACAGGATCTTGTATGTAGTGATTAGATTGAGGACTTGAAATGTAGGATGTTATGAATAAACGGAGGATGATGTGTGTTAATAACTTGGAAGAGGAATGTACCAAGGAAGTAATCTCTATGGAAGGAAGGGGAGAGCAAATTTAGCTCGGTGTAAAGATGGGACAAATGAGAGCGTCTCGAGGTTCCAAAAACAAATCTTATGAAACAGTTCATGATACGCTTTAGTCTATCTTCAAGAACCATCAAGAGTCCACCATAAATCACACATCCATAGTCGAATTGGGGGAATATGAGGGAGGATACTAAGAGTATGAGTGAATAGGGGAAGTAGGTGTCAGGAACGGTGGATTAATTTTAAGGTGCCAATCGATCGTCGGGAGATTCGTGCTATGTGGGATTTCCAGGAAAGAGTTTGGTCAATGGTAAAACCTAGGTTTTTGACAGAGGAGTGGAAAGCTATAGGGTGACCATTTAGGAATAATATTCCATAAAGGAATAATATTGGGAAGTTGGTATTTGAACGAAGGAGGAAATGGAATCCTATTGCAATGGCTTGAGTTTTAGCTGCATTTAATGTCAAGTTATTCAGGATTGCCCAGGCACAGATTTAAAATAGAAAAACAAAAAATACATTGAACTCAAAAACAAAAACCATAAGAGACTGAGGAGGCGTTAAAAGGAAACGAGTACGTAGAGGTCAGCCGAAGACATCCAGGTCCAGAGGCTGGCGAACTCGTCCTCCCGCGAACCACACGTACTTCAGTTTGCCTGCAGATCTCTTCTGACGGGCAAGCCAAGACAGATGCCCATTGGTCGGGGTCATCTCCTCGCTAAGATACGTATATCCTGCGGGAGTCATTCTCCTGCCAGCCTATATCGCGCGTAGTGAAGTCCCTCTTGACACATCTTTTCTTAGTACATCTCTCAGAGTCTGTCGGACGAAGCGCGCTATCACGGGCGAAGGTCGCGGGTCATCCTTTCTGGGCCTTCGGCGCTCTACCATACCAAAATCTTCAAGATTCAGTTTAATACCGAGACCAGCAGCTACACATGTCACCAGTGCCGCAGGGTCTCTCTCGGGCGTACAGGGATGCCACGAATTTCTATCGATTTGTTTAACAGACATTGCTCGGCTTTGTTTATTTTAACCTCATGCTGGCCTACTCTTGCTTTTAAAGTCTTATTCTCATTTACTAGATCTTCTATGTATTTGTTTTGTCCCTCTAAGTGGTTCTCAATTTTGGTCAGTCTCTCACGGACCTTGTTGGCAATTTTTTTGGAGGTTCTTGATCAAAAAATATTAGACACGTATTTTGCCGTTTCCAATTCAGCACCCTCAAAAACATTGGAAAACGTTTATTCAATAAAAACAAAAATTATTATTATTATTTATTTTTTTACCCTCTTCGAGGGGAATGAAATTTTTAAACCAATTATTGGTAACTTTTCTTAAATTAATTCTTCAATGAAGGAGTTACATATATTGAAATTATTTCATTATTCATGGCATTTACTCCTCTTTATTATTAATAAATGGGTCATTCTCATAGCCTCAGCTAAAATTTAAAAAAAAATTATATTTTTAAAGTTGCTTAAATTTTTATTATTTTTGAGTTTTCTATTATAATATACCTTCTATTTATTGAATTCCCAGGTGGGGCCGATTTCTTTTTTCTATTTACCACTGTTTTGAAGCATTTTATAGAGCTTTTCATAGAAACGCTCTTGACCGTTACTCTTTCTTTAAACATTTTTTTTTTTTTTCGTAATAAAAAATTATTAATATCCTCAACTGGATAAAACTAAATAAATAAAATAATAAAATTTATTATTGATACATAAAAAATTAAAGAGATAAAAAAATTGTGATCAATTCAGGAAGAATTTTACAAAAAAACAGTTTAGTTGTTCAACTATTATATTGAATGAGATTTAATTTTTAATATTTCTTTTTAAGGCATGACTATATGTGCATGTCCATACCGACCCTCAACTGAGGGTCGGAATGGACATGTACGTGTTACTATGTGAGGGAAATCACAGTTATCCTGAAGATGGAGAAATGTTCTCCGAAACTTTTTTTTTTTTTTTTTTTTTTTTTTTTCTCTTTTTTTTCTCGTTTTTTTTTTTTTTTTTTTTTTTTTTTTCTTTTTTTTTTTTTTTTTTTTTTTTTTTTTTTTTTTTTTTTTTTTTTATTTTTTTTTTTTTTTTTTTTTTTTTTTTTTTTTTTTTTTTTTTTTTTTTTTTTTTTTTTTTTTTTTTTTTTTTTTTTTTTTTTTTTTTTTTTTTTTTTTTTTTTTTTTTTTTTTTTTTTTTTTTTTTTTTTTTTTTTTTTTTTTTTTTTTTTTTTTTTTTTTTCTTTTTTTTTTTTTTTCTTTTTTTTTTTTTTTTTTTTTTTTTTTTTTTTTTTTTTTTTTTTTTTTTTTTTTTTTTTTTTTTTTTTTTTTTTTTTTTTTTTTTTTTTTTTTTTTTTTTTTTTTTTTTTTTTTTTTTTTTTTTTTTTTTTTTTTTTTTTTTTTTTTTTTTTCGTTTTTTTTTTTTTTTTTTTTTTTTTTTTTTTTTTTTTTTTTTTTTTTTTTTTTTTTTTCCCTACCTTTCCCCTTGCCTTTTCAGGCATACGGGGTTTTGACGGCAGTGGTTTAAACATGTACTCCGAAACATGTTGAAGAAAATAAAAGATAAATAGGAGTTATGCCTTAAAAAGAAATATTAAGGTTTTGTTATTTTGACCCCCCCCCCCCCCCCCCCCCCAAAAAAAAAAAAAAAAAAAAAATTGAAATTAAGTCAGTGATGTTTCTACCTCATAAAAGTGTTGGTAAATAGGTATATAGCCCAAATATCAAATTTTACGAAATTCGATTAAGTCGTTTGTAAGTGTGAATCCCCCCCCCCCCCAAAAAAAAAAAAAGAAACTTAAATTAATGATGTTTTACCCTTATGAAGTGTTAGGAAATAGGTTTATAACTCTGATATAAAATTTGACGAAAATCGGTTGAGTTGTTTCGAAGTCCGATTCCGCTCCCCCTCAACCCCCCGCCAAAAAGGAACTCAATTCAGTGATGTTTCATACGTATAAAAGTGTTGGTACATTAATATGTAACAATTTAAAATTAAAAAAAAAAATTGGTGTGACGGTCGTGAGTGTGACGGTCGTGAGGAACCTCCCTTAAATTAATGTTAATTGCAACACCAAAACCTTACCTAAACGGCTAGTTTGACTAATAAGTTGTATACATCTACAAATAATCAAATATGGAGTCCAGGAGCTTTTAAAAAATACGAATCATTTTAAAAACGCGTGACGGTCGTGAGTATGAAAAAGTACGAGGAAGAAAACTTACCCTGTATTGATGCAAATCTTAGAAAATACACCAAAAAAATGTCTTCCAAACACATCACTTATGAAGATAACCTCACGAATTACTCTGTAGATAGCAATAATTAGCACTAGCTTATTCTTGTAGAGAATATTTAAATAACTATTTAGTGTGACGGTCGTGAGGGCAAACCGAGGGACAAAAAGAAAACGGAATTTTCAGTTTCCCTTTATAGTTTAAAAATGTTTAAAAGCATGATAATTTATTCTTCAATACATGGTCTCATACTCTAGAAAATAAAAACATAAGTTTTATAAAAATAAATACTTAAATAACTTCCTTTAAATCTCATACTATAGCTAGGGACAAGTGAAAGTTATGAGTTTATAAGCCTTTTTGTAGCTATAGAAAAATAACAAAAATATTTTTCGAAACTAGGCTGTATGCACCAACTTTAAGGGGTCGGTGTACGTTCAAATCCACCAAAAATATTGATTTGGAAGTCTTAGTTCCATCTTAAGTCCAGCAGGACAGTGAAAAATCACTGCCATGAGAATGGCCCAAATCTTGTTGCATGTTTCGGGAACAACAATGTCCCATCCTCAGACTTTAAAAATTCTTTTCTTGGTGTTAACACACCATGTCAGTTCCATTTTGGTAACTTTTCTTTAAATCGCCATTACTTTGTTAGGCAATTTGTTGATTGGTTTGCTGGAAAGAGGAGAGCCTCAGCTTTCTTTTAATGTATATAAATGCAAAATTCGTTGAACAAAAGAGGAAGGAAAACCTATTGGAAAAGTTGAAAAATCCGAAATACATTTTGATTTTTAACTTGAGTTTGAAACCAGATAGGAAGATGACATTAAAATCATTTCAAGCGTACTTCCACCCTCTATTTTAACTAAAAATGTCAAATCGATAGGTTTAACCGTTTAAGCGTAATTCATGTTTTTGTCAATTTAAACAAAAATAGCTTACAAAAAATTTGGTCGGGCAAATTTTGAAGCTTACGAATTTTTATTTTTCTATTTGGATGAAATTTCGTATTTAAAGGTTCTTTTGAATGCTGAATTAGCCTGACCAAATAGTAGGCTATTTTTGTCTAAATTGACAAAAACATGAATTACGCTTAGATAGTTAAACGTTTCAATTTTATATTTATATATAAAATTATATGTTTTTACCTAAAATATAGATTGATAATACGCTTGAATTTTTTTTTGTTTCATCTTCCTATCTAGTTTCAAACTCAAGTTAAAAATCGAAATGTATTTCGGTTTTTTTCAATTTTTTTAATAGGGATAGGGTTTTGTCAATCGAATTTTAGATTTATATACATCAAAAGAAAGCTGAGGCTCTCCTCTTTCCAGCGATACCAATCAATAAATTGCCTAACAAAGTAATGGCGATTTAAATAAAAGTTACCAATAATCGGTTTAAAAATTTCATTCCCCTCGAAGAGGGTGAAAAAATTATAATTTTTATTTTTATTGAATAAACGTTTTTCAATGTTTTTGAGGGTGCTGAATTAGAATCTGGCGTCAATTGTGTGAAAAAAAAATCTATAGAGGTAGTTAGCTTGAAGATCTAATAATTATTTTTTTTGGAATTTAATTAACCAAACCAAAATCTATGGAGCGGCTGTATTTTTCCTTAAATCCGCAATCCTCCTTACTTCGTCACAAACAAACTCATCCACAAAGATCTTAATATACCTTACGTTTCTGACTTAGCTCAAACCAGATATCTATCCTTTCATAGCGAACTCATAATATAGAACCTTTATAAGTGCTACCAATGTCAATAAGTGACGTGTCATTTTTATCTATTTCATCACATTTACTTGATGTGTTATATTTTATATTGTATGAACAGTTGTAAATTTCAATAAATATTAAAAATAAAAATCTATGCAAGAATCATGCCGATATCATTTTTTTAAATTCGAGATATAAAATAAATTAGTTTAATTCTATTTTTTTTTTCGGCTTCTAGGGCTCAATTATTAAACAAATATATATATATATATATATATATATATATATATATATATATATATATATATATATATATTTGTTTAATTGGTATCCATATATATACATACGTTTCCTGAGTTTTGAGGGTGCTGAAATGGAATTCTAGGGCTAAAAAAATTTTCTACCACATTTTACAGTGTAAAAGCTAAAAATTTTCAAGTGAAGTACGTTCAATATATTTTTTTCACAAAAACCGATATCGGATTCGAATTCAGCATTCCAAAGAACCCTTTAATACGAAATTTCATCCAAACAGAAAAATAAAAAATTTTAAGCTTCAAAATTTGCCTGACCAAGTAAGTGGTAGGCAACTTTTATTTAAATTGATAAAAACGTGAATTACGCTTAGACGGTTTTACGTATCAACTTTATTTTTTTACACAAAATATAGGGTGGTAATACGCTTGAAATGTATTTGGTTTCATCATCCTATCTGGTTTCAAACTCAAGTTAAAAATCAAAATGTTTTTCGGATTTTCCAATTTTTTTAATAGGTTTTTGTTCATCGAATTTTACATTTATATACATCAAAAGAAGCTGAGACTCTCCTCTTTCCAGTGATACCAACCAGTGAATTGTGTGACAAAGTAATGGCCTTTTAAAGGCATGCAACTAATAATCGGTTTAAAAATTTCATTTTCCTCGAAGAGGGTGAAAAAAATGATATTTTTGATTTTGTTGAATAAGCGGTTTTTAATGTTTTTGAGGGTGCTGAATTAGAATCTGACGTCAATTTTTGTGTCAAAAAATCTATAGAGGTAGTTTACTTGAAAAACTAATAATTTTTTTAAAATTTAATTAACCTAAACCAAAATCTATGGAGCGACTGTATTTTTCCTTAAATCCGCACCCAAAACTAAAAATCTTGGTGCAAGAATCATGTCGATATCATTTTTTAAGCTCGAGATAAAAAATAAATTAGTTTAATGCTATTTTATTTTTTTTCTCGGCTTCTAGGGCCCATTGGTCGGAACGGCAAAATATGTGTCTAATATTTTTTGACCAGGAACCTCCAAAAAAATTGCCAACAAGATCCGTGAGAGACTGAGTGTGTCCTCCCCTTGTTAGTAATATTATAGAGCGAAATTTCTAATAATATTAGAAATTAAAAAAAATTATTGAAGAGGAGTGTAATACTGAAAGAAGTTGTTATATATTAGAACAGACTCCTTTGACTTTATTGATACTAATTCAGATTTTTCCTTTCAAAACTTCCATTTGACTGGACTGAGCTTGGGTTCGCAGAATGTTCCATACAGTATAGAGACAGCATTGAGTTTCTAGTCAGGTTATATTTTGCTCTGATGGAAATTACTTCAGACAGGAATATTATTCTGTAGAGATGAAGAAAGTATTTCCATAAAAAAATAAGTAGCACATGACCCTCAGTAGAATACCATGAGAATAAAAAGAATAGTGAATATGGAGAAACTATTTGATAATCTGTAAGAAACGGTAATAATAATCTTATAAAGTGTGTCCTCCCCTTGTTAGTTTAAAACTGAGGTCACCGTATTTATCCAGTGAGGTTTTTAGTGATTTTAGTCTTCGTTCATAGTGACACCCAGATGATCAACAGCCGCGAGAATTTCAGATCCTGAAGGCTCGGATTGTTTTGATATATCACAATTGTGACATATCCAGGATTTATTCATTTTTTTAGTGCTTTAATTTCCTTTTACTGCACCGGCCATGGAATATTATTTTACATTTGGTACATGAAATATTATTTTTGCTATCCCTGGTAATAGGATACTCACATTTTAGGCACTGAACCATTTTTTAATACATAAACTCCAACTAGGGCAGGAAGGACGGGTTATCCTACAGGTTACCAACCTATTCTAGCCAGGGTGAGAAGGTCAAGATTTATTCGTGGGATCGCTAAGAAACAAATTTTAACCCGCCCAGGTGGGATTCGAACCCACGACCTTCTGGTTCCGAGTGCGCTGTGACCCACGCCCCGACTCACTCGGCCAGAGAGCCCCTGCCTTGACTTCTTTATTTTGGCGACTATATCTGCCTCTGCTAACAATATTATAAGCTCTTCATTTTTTCTTATTTTCCAGTCACATTATTTATTATTATGACAAATATTACCCTTGAGGAGAGCGATTGAACTTGAAGTCACTTGATTTTCGGTTATTCCTCCCTCTATTCTCCGACAGTCTCTTCTTTCTTTCGGAATGCTTCTTCTTCCGCTTCTCCGTCCACTTACATTTATATATATATATATATATATATATATATATATATATATATATATATATACATATATAGAATAGAATAGAATAGAATAGAAAAAACAAATTTTATTCTAGGACAAAGTCCCTTAAGAATAATAGTTACATGACAGAACTTAAGTTATATCTGGCCTAGAGATGATAAATTAGATAATAAAATAAAATAATTAAAAGTAAATACAATTTTACAATAAAATAAGTAATAAAATGAAACAAAAATCTATACGCATATAGAAACACATACACGCTACATACATACATAAACTATATTTACAATCAGTAAAAGAAAAAATATTATATAAGAAATTGATTAAACAATATATTTTTGATGTTGAGTCTAGTAAAGGATGAAGAAAATAAAATGATGAAAAAAGAGTAAAAATGAAAATTATTTCAATGATAGACAAAACATTATCATATGAAAGATTGTTTAAACAGGCTAAACTTTTATATCTGAAATCCTTGGGTGAAATTTATTAAAGCATCTATATAATTAGATAGCATCTGACTGGAGGGAGGAAAGGTGGTGGAAGAGGAGTGTTTTAAAAGTTCCCAGGGAGGATGCATTACGAATAGAAGGAGGAAGAGAATTCCAAAGAATAGCGGAGCGGGCAAGAAAGGAACGTTGGAAAGCAGTTGTTCTGTAGGATGGGGTGTGGAGATCGGAGAGACGGGACCTTGTATGCAATGACTGGATTGAGGACTTGAAATGTAGGATACTGCGAATAGACGGAAGGTTATGTGTGTTAATAACTTGGAAGAGGAATGAACCAAGGAAGTAATCTCTACGGAAGGAAGGCGAAAGCCAATTAAACTCACTGTAAAGATGGGACAAATGAGAGCGTCTCGAGGTTCCAAAAACAAATCTTATGAAACAGTTCATGATACGCTTTAGTCTATCTTCAAGAACCATCAAGAGTCCACCATAAATCACACATCCATAGTCGAATTGGGGGAATATGAGGGAGGATACTAGGAGTTTACGTGTGGATGGAGGAAGTAGGTGTCGGGAACGGTGGAATAATTTTAGGATGCCAATCGATCGTCGGGAGATTTGAGCAATGTGGGGTTTCCAGGAAAGGGTTTGATCGATTGTTAAACCTAGGTTTTTAACACAGGAGAGGAAAGATATAGGGTGACCATTTAGGAATAATATTCCATAAAGGAATAATATTGGGAAGTTGGTATTTGAACGAAGGAGGAAATGGAATCCTATTGCAATGGCTTGAGTTTTAGCTGCATTTAACGTCAAGTTATTCAGGATTGCCCAGGCACAGATTTCATCCAGGTCTTGCTAAATTTTGGAAAATGCAGTTGATAACTCGGCTGGAGGAAAGGAAAGATAAATTTGAGAATCATCGGCGTAAAGGTGGTAGGAACAATTATGAATGGAGTTAGGAAGATCATTTATATAGGAATTAAACAAGAGAGGAGAAATGCTGGATCCTTGAGCTACGCCTGATCGCAAAGTGAGGAAAGAGGATGAACCTTGGTTGGGAATGGTAACTGATTGAGAACGGTGGGAAAGGAATGAAGGAAACCACATGAGAGCGCTATTGGAGAAGTTATATATATATATGTGTGTGTGTGTAACCTAAAACGCTTTAATATCATACTAACTGACACATGTGACGATGACGGTCAAATCAAAAATTTTAGGCAAATTCTTTATGACTGTAAATTATTTGACAGACAAAGGTACATATTAATGAAAGTCTAATTTTAAAAAATGGTTCATGGCCTGCGACAGAACATATACTTTTTACTAAATTCAGAAATGATTTAAACAACTTCATCAAAGATATCGATTTTGATTTGATTTGCTGACGAACCTATATGCTTATTAAGTTTTATTTATTTTTCGATATTATTTTTTGTTTAAATATTAATTGTTTATTTGCTCATTAAATTATTATTTTTTTTTTTTTTATGTTATGATTTTTTTTTTTTTTACAACCACACAAAGCTCATAATATTTCAAAATTCATTACATTATTGTAACAACACGCAAATAAACTGTTGGTTAAATACAATCACTCATATGTAAAATAATATAATGTAACACATATCATACATGTAGTATGCCTGTAACGGCATGGAACATGTAAAAAACATTAATAAACGGTCCTTTTATGGGGTTACCATAAAAGAAAAAAAAAAAAAAAAAAAAAAAAAAAAAAAAAAAAAATATATATATATATATATATATATATATATATATATATATATATATATACATCTAAATAAAAGGTTCGCGGGACTGAGTTTTTAAAAAGAGCGTTTTTATTGACAGACATACATTATACAAGAAAAAGCACAATTTACAGCCTAATACAAGAACTGCGTGTTGAACATCTGGCGTCACAACGCTTAGACGTGCAGAGTGTCCGCCGGGCACAGGTGGGGGTGGCCTTTTATACAGTTATCTAGGAGAGGGGATAGTGTACATTTATTTATTATCTCTAATACCATTGGGTTTCTATAACTATATATATATATATATATATATATATATATATATATATATATATATATATATATATATATATATATATATATATATATACACAGGGTGCCCCGAATTTAAATGGCAAAACTTCAAGAACTTATAGGGGACCGAAAAACTAAGACAAAAAAACCTTTAAAGATTTGCTCGTTTTTGCTTATTTTTAGAGAAAATCGCAAAAAAAAGAAACAAAACAAAAATGTTACAGGTAGCGGTTATCACCTTTCAAAGTTCGTCAGGCTAGGCAGTGAGATATGCAAACACTTAATGTTATCCTTTACATTCTTTTATTTGTTTACATTTTGGCTTCTTTCTAGGATTATAATTCCTAAATCAGTCTTCAGTCAGTTACTCAGATATTTTTGGGTGAATAGCGTCAGCCAAAATGCCGCATACATATCCTAATGTTGAATACGCTGATATGATTTTTGTGTATGGTTTCTGTAACGGTAATGCTTTAGAAGCGGTGCGGGAGTATGCGCGCCGATTTCCAAATAGAAGAGTGCCTTATCAACGAGTCTTATTGTTAACTTTTAATAGACTACGACTGGGTCATTCTTAATACGTAATGAAGGCGACCAATTCCAGGCAGCAATAACAGCAGATTATCGGAGAAGAAATTCTGTCCAACGCCACTTCGATAACAATCCTGAGACTAGCATCCTAAGAGCATCTGCTGCATTAGCAATATCGCGGCAAGCAATATGGCGAACTTTGAAAGGTGATAATCGCTACCCATACCATCTTCAAAAAGTTCAGAATTTATTACCTCAAGATTTTGTCAAGAGATTAAATTTTAGTAACTGGTTTCTAGACAAAATTCGCGGTGATAATTTATTTACATTAAAAATTATATGGACCGATGAAGCTACCTTTACAAGAGTAGGAATTGTTAATCAAAGAAATTATCATGTATGGGCTCTTGAAAATCCCAGAGCTATTAGAGAGAATAGGTTTCAGCATGAATTAGCTATTAACGTTTGGCTTGGAATTTGGAACGGATTACTGGTGAGACCATATTTTTTACCTGGAAGATTGAATTGTGTCACATTTACACATTTTTTGGAGAACGACTTTTCTAATTATTTAGATGACATTCCCTTACAACAGCGGATTGAAATGTGGTTCAAACTCGATGGAAGTCCAGCTCATTATAGCAGAGTTGTTCGAGCTTGGCTGGATATAAATTATCCAGAACAATAGATTGGACGTGGAGGAGTAGTACCTTGGCCACCCAGATCACCTGATATGACACCCATGGATTTCTTCGTATGGGGAACCTTGAAGCAGAAAGTTTATTCGATGTCAATCAACTCAAGAGAGCAATTATGAGACCGAATCATAGATGCAGTGCACCAAATATCATCAGAACAATGTTTAGCTGCAATTTATCAATTGAGTGCTAGATGTAATGCTTGCATTGGTGAAAGAGGACAACATTTTGAGCAATATTTACATTTAAAAAAACATAACATAAATGTAAATAAATAAGTATAAAAATGAAAACTTGTTTTGTTTTTTTTTTTCCGATTTTCTCTAAAACTAAGCAAAAATAAGCAAATGTATATACAGGGTGTCCTGAAATGGCAAAACTTCAGGAACTTATAGGGGACCGAAAAACTAAGACAAAAAGTCCTTTAGAGATTTGCTCGTTTTCGTAATCCCTCCTAATTACAAGATAGCTAATGGCTGCGGAAGTTAGTATTCTACCTACGTCGATTTAACAAAACATATGCACGAACTGAATTTGAGGTTGCAATGAGAAAACCAGCTTCTACCTGATTTATACACTTATATAAAACCGTTCCAGCAGAAAATTATACTGTTTCAATCACAATTGCGTTAATAGTGTTTCACATATTTTAAAAATGTGTAATATTTAGCCACACTACTGAAACTCAGTTTTCCAGCAGCCGAAGCTTTGAATACTTTTAATATAAATTTTGATAATCGTTTCTTAGTCTTTGATATCATTGCGAATAAAAATAAGATTATTCAAAATCCTTTTGTTGCCGACGTTGATACACTAGCCCCAGAACTACAACATTGTTAACCGATGAGCATCTTAAATCCCTTTTAATAATGAGTAAAAGTAAAATTGGTCCACACCTATAAACTACTGTCGCGGGCCGTATTTTGGAGACCCCTGGTATAGACTAACTATATAGTCAGTTATAACTCAGTCTATCTATCCAGCTGTAACATTGGCATGATTATGAGAACAATATAGCTTCAAAACGTCACCAAAATAGTTGTTTTTAGTAAGAGTAAGAAATTTATCCACATATATATATATATATATATATATATATATATATATATATATATATATATATATATATATATATATATATATAATGATAGTTCGTTTCTCCTAGGTAGTAAAATAAAGACTTAATTTTTGATCGGTAATCTCGTTCGTCTCCTCACCAGTGCGTTACGGTTGCCCTGAAGAAGACCGGGAAGGCAGGTCGAAACGTTGGCACGTATTTAAGTATTTCTAGTTAGACGTGGTGTTCCTCTTTGACTGCATCCCTAATCATCTTCTTCTCCATTCATCATAACAGTGAACTATTCTTTTATCAAGACTTAATTTTGTTTCTCTCTGTAACAAAGGTTTTATTTACATATATATATTTACATTAATTACAAGCTGTTAGCTGTTAATATAATACATTCACTCACCTGTAACAAAAGAAACTACATTTAAAGCACTTATTTTCTTCTTCTTTATACATTAAGAATATATAATTAATATTGATGAGTTTATTGTTGACTGTGAGTTTTTACTAAGGAGATGAATTTGTCAGGGGTGCAGCCAGGATGAATAAACACAGCCAGTTTTTAAATGAAAAACTTATATTTTGGCGTGCCAACGTTTCGACCTGCCTTGCAGGTCTTCATCAGGGCTAAAATAACAAAAATCGGATGTGACCAAGATGATAAAAAACATTTAAAAAAATTAATAAATAATAAAAATAATTTAAAAATGAAAAAGAAACAAGAAAAAAATCTGTAGTTAATTAGATAATTGAATACAAAATAGTAACGTCTAGTCAAAAATACAGTTGTACAAATACAAAATAGTAACGTCTAGTCAAAAATACAGTTGTACACATACAAAATACAAAATACAAAAATACAGTTGTAATAAAGAAATTAAATAATTTAAATGGAATAATATTAAAATTTATATTATCAAAAATATATGAAGTTGGCCTATACGCGTCAAAAAGCCAAAACCAAATACAAAGATCGTATACGGTTGGTAAGGGCTTCTCAAGAACGAGTGAATGGTAATAATAAAACACCATATAACCGAGTCAAGCAATGCCGGGAACGTAACAGTTCCTGATCAGGATTGTTTTATACTTATTACCGCCATTTATGCACAAAACTTGGCCGTGCACTCAGAAGACATCACTACCGATACAATCATGAACCGATCTGATTGGCAATTAGCGAAACCTGAATGGAAAATTCCATGGCAGTGAATGTGCCTAGCTTTTACTTGAGATCATATTGTAATACCGCTAAGAACAGACAAATTGCAACTACATTATCGGTAGCGGTATCATCTTCAAATCGCAAAGCAATTGTAATAGAACTGATTGTAATAGAGTTAACATTGATATTTCGGAAATTTATTCAGAAATGAAAAATGCAAAACCTGCTGTTGTCTGTCTAGTAAACGTAAAGGCCAATGGCATCTTCAAATTCGTACTCGGGTATGTGCACATCCACCCGGGCAAAGCGTTAGCAGAAATTAAACTCTTTATGTTACGATCGTTGTTAAAATATTCCAAAAACATCGCTAAAATTATACCGAATTACGAGTATGATCATACTACACCAGTTATGATAGTTGGAGACTTTAATGTTGATGTCTCACAAAAAACCGCTTATTGCCTGACCTCAGGCTCAGCGAGTTCAATTTGTCTTATATTGAAACTTCTCCAACAACGTTAGGTAATACCTGTACTGATTTAACGTTTATCAGAAATCTCGATGTATCTTGTATGCCATTTGTGTAGTATTTTGATCACAGACCAATAATTAATAAAGTTATATTGTAACGCATTAATTATTTGTTTTCTTGCTGTTATTCTAAATACATAAATAAAATTATTTCATTTGAAAAATATAACCCGTTACATAAACGTATTCACTGACAACAAACGGCTCTATCCATGATACAGCCACACCCCTCTTTTTATATACAAATATTACAAATATCATTCCTCACAAATTTGCCTAATGTGTTCAATTATATTTTTGGCTGTATAGAATGGAGTTATTTTATTTTTCATCTGGGTTCTTACCATGTGGCAGTAAGTATTATGGACATCGTTTATGAGAGATTTGCTAAGTTGTTCGGAAAGAACGATTTTTTTTTTCTTCTTTTACTTATTTTGCAGTAAATTTCGTTTTCTAATTTAAGTTTTTCATTTTGTAAATCTAGATTTGTATGTTGGTCTTTTTTTATATCTTCTAGATTTATTAAATTTACTACTGATGAAAGTATAGTTGACTGGTATGATGAATGGAGAAAAAGATAACCAGGGATGCAGTCAAAGAGAAACACCACGTCTAACAAGAAATTCTTTAATACGTCCCAACGTTTTGACCTGCCTTGCAGGTCTTCTTCATGGCTATAATGAACAAAATACAAGATGTGACAAAAAACAATAGACCGATAAACAGATGAAAAATGGAATACAGAATGGCAAGGATAAAAAACAATATACAGACACCACATATAAAAGATCAGATACATAAATAACTAAGAATACAAAACATGCAAGGTAAGAATAAGGACAAGGCAGGTATGATAATGGAAAAAATAAATACATAATAAATAAATATATATATAATAAATAAATAAATATATAAATAAATAAATAAATATATATATATATATATATATATATATATATATATATATATATATATATATAATAAATAAATATATAATAAATATATATATATATATATATATATATATATATATATATATATATATATATATATATATATATATATATATATATATATATATAATAAATAAATAAATAATATAATAAATAAATAAATAAATAATAAATAAATAAATATATAATGAATAAATGAAATAAATATTAATGGTAATGGATAAAAGGATAATAAAAAGGACAGAAGTAAAGGAAATGAAAATAAAACTAAAAATATGGGAAAGAACGAGGGAAATAATGTAGAAGGTGATAAAAGAAAAAAACGGATAAAAAAATGAAGGTGAAGAAAAATAAATGTGGAAAGATAAAAGGAAAAGAATATCAAAGAACACTTACCCACCGAACCAAACTTGTGAGGAGAAGGACGATGACTGATGTGAAACGGTAAGAACAGCTGGGTAGGTAAAAGGGAGAAAAGGTGCGGGACACATGGATACAGAATAGGAAAATGAAACAGTGAAAATGTAACAAAAATATAAAAGAAAAATGAACAACAGAGAGACTATAAGACAACAAAATAAAAAATAAATACAAACAGAATAAAAAGAGATAAATACAATAATGCCAATGCCATCAAGATCAGGGTGAAGCACAAATATAAAAATATACAGAAACATAACAAAATGAAGCAAATAGAAATAATAATACAATGTCAAAATTACAAAAAGAGACGGAAAGGACCGAAGGGAAGGTTATTGTTTTTTAATAAGGTTAAAAACTTGGGAATAAGTATGGGAAATGTACTCTTTGTCACTATTGTGGTTGACGGGATTAGGGTCGAGATGGATATAAATAGATTCGGATAATAAACGTTTATTATGGTTAGGGACCGTGGCAAGAATAGAAGTTTTTTCGAAATCAAAGGTATGGTTTAAGGATATGGCATGTTCCGAGAGTTTGGTGGTAGAGGATTTTTTGGAAGAAATGGAGAGTTTGTGTTGGGAGATACGGGTTTTAAGGTGGTTTTTGGTTTGGCCAATATATGAGGACTGCCAATTAGAGTAGCACAGGGTATACGGTTGGAACTGAGTTGGATAGGGATGGGGTCTTTGAGGTTATTATAGATGTAGTTGAGTTTGTTGTGGGATTTCAGGCCTAGGCGTAGGTTAGGGAAGGTAGAGCGGAGAGTTTTTTGAATGTTATCAGAAAGGAAGGGGATATAAGGTAGGGACCTGTATAGTAATAACAAGGATGGAGGTGCGGGGGAGTTTGAGTCGGAAAGGGTAGAGGTCGAATGATCGAAGTAATTGGAAAGAAGTTCGTTTATGGTAAGTAGTGGGAAACTGTAAGCCTGGAGTATGTTTGATGCGTAATGTGTTAGTATTATGGTATTGGGGATCAGATAGGGAGAGGCAGCGATGGATGAGGTTCTTGGCGACATTAATTTTTTGATGGTAAGGGAGTTGGGAATATAAGTTCAAAAGTCTACCTGAGTAGATCTGGTGTCCGAATGTGTAATACTATTTATTTTTTTTCATATTTGTTCTTATCAACTAGATGTTCCAATTTCCCTATTTCATTCAAATGATCTTCCGTTCTTCGTAATGTTTCTATGTCGATTTTATCAGCCACGTAATTTGGTAAACCAGATGCTATAAGATCTATAAATGTCCCTGTGTCTATTGATTTCGTTACTTCCAATAACAATCTTTCTTTTCTCAAGGCATACTCAAGCAATGAACCTACTTGATATTTAAATGAGAGCATATCTAAGGGGTAACCATCCTTTGTTTGCTAAAGTATCGTAAAAATGTTTCTCCCATGTGTCCCATCCCGATTCTACTGTGAGCTTCTTAGAATGGAGCTGTACCACTCTACAACGGAGCATTCCAAAAAATATTTTAAAATTACAATTTTCTTTTTATCTTCACTGATTTGGAAACGTTCACATTCTTTATTAAATTCCTCAATCCACTGTTTAGCATAAGAGTTTCTACCTGTGAATTTCTCTATCATGAAATCCTTTGCAATTTTCCCCAAATTTTGAGTTTCGGATATTGTTTGTTTATCTTCAATAAATTTCTCTAAAAGTTGTTCTAACATTTGGCTTGAGCCAAAACGTATAGATTTAGCAGTATCTTCAATTATTTCCTCTAGATAAATATCATTAAATTGAACATATTTTTCTTGATCTAAATATATTTTTGACATATCACTTGTTAATGTTATCCATATTTTCCTTGTTTGGTGCCTTTTAGTTAAAGATTTTCTTATCTTGTGATAGTTGGGAGTTCTTACCTTGTGGTGAAGATTTGCAGGTTGGAATTCGGGTGATATGACAAAAATCTGTCCATCAGGAGTAGCTATTGAGGTTATGCACAATACGTTTGATTCTCCATCTGCCCCTGGTTTTACAGCAAAATAAAATTTCAATAATTCCATGTTTCATAAAATAGTAGCAGAAAATGTAGTTTTATAATGATAGTTGGTTTCTCTCCGTAACAACGGTTTTTATTTACAATATACGAGTATATTTACATTAATTACAAGATGTTAGCTGTTAATACAATACATTCACTTACCTGTAACAAACGAAACTGCATTAATGCCCTTATTCTCTTCTTCTTTTTTCTTCTTACAAGTTTGACCATCTGTGGACTACGTTTAACAATTCATTTATTGCTTCTCCGTTCTCTCCCATATTTCTTCATTATCCCATATCCATTCATCTTCATTTTCTGCCTGATGTTTTCTCCTTTCATCTGACCACCGTCTATTAATTTGTGTTTTAACCATTTCCAGAAATTTGATCCTGTTGACTACTGTCCGAAATCTGTCTCTATCTCACATTGAATTCCACTGTACGTTTGCCACCCTCATATCCTCCTTTACTATTCCTACCCATGTATTCTTTTTCTGTTTTTGAAGGCTGTGTTGGAAAATTTTCTTTGTCAGTCTTCTTTCATCCAATCTCATCAAATGGCCTCAAAACGTCAATCTACCTTTCTTCATTGCATCTCTCAACCTTTCAATGTTTCGATATATTTCCGTATTACTTTTTAGTTTAAATCCTTCTTCAGTCTTTCTTGGTCCCTATATTTTTCTCTCCTTCTTTTCCATCTTTCAATTTCTTCCTTTTTGTTGAGAAACAAGCATTCAGAGGCATAAAAGCTTTCACGACGAACAACTGTTTTATAATGAATCAATTTAGCCTCAATAGAGAGATTTTTTTTTACGAGTATTATGTAAATATCCTTAGTTTTTTGATAGGCAAATTTCATTTTGTTGGCTCTTGCGAGATTTGCTGCTTTATCTAAACCATTATATGGAATTACTTCACCTAAATATTTAAACTTATCTACCCTCCTAATGTTACCATATTTAGTTTTTAGTTCTTTGGTTCTATTCACATGAGTCGACATATATACTTTCTTTTCGAAAGAAATCTGTAAACCTGTTTTAGACGCAATTTCTTGCGTTCTTCTTTCATTTTCTGTGACTATTACTAAATTATCCGCAAAGGCCAATATTTCTACATCAATCTTCTCCCTTTTTCTACCAATTTTGATATCATTTTTAATATTTGAAACTTCTTTTTTCCATATTCGTTAAACCTTTTCAAGAATACAGTTGAACGAAGCCATCGCCTTGTTTAACACCGGTTGTGATTTCAAATTCTCTAGAGATATCACCCATGAATTTAACTTTGGCCTTAGTTTTTGATAATGTCTGTTTGATAATTTGGGTTGTTTTTTTGTCCTCCCCAAATTCCTTCAACACTTGGAATAATAAAACTCTCTACTGAGTGATAAGCTATTTTAAAATCTATAAATAAAATTACAAATTATTGACATCTGTTTGTTTTATACCTAATTAGTGTTTTGATATTGAAAATTTGTTTAATATATGATCTTCCTCGTCTAAAGCCTGCTTGGTATTCACATTTTTCTTTTTCGATTATTGGTTCTATGATTTGGAGTAATTTATTTGATATTTTGTATGCTACAGACAGCAAGGGAAATACCTAGATAGTTATTAACATTCGTCTTATCTCCTTTTTTATGTCATCATCATCCATGGCGCTAACATTCTTTTAGAGTCAAGGCCTCCTGCAGCTTGGTCGGCCAGTCTTCTCTATTAGTTGCCGCTGTTCTCCAATTGCGGATTGGACCTGGCATCCGCCGCCACTCCATCGATCCATCGGAGCCGAGGTCTTCCCACTCTTCTCGTCCCATAAATCTTTTCGTCCAGGAGTATCCTAGGAATCTGATCCTGGGTCATTCTAATTTTATTACCCACCCATCGAAGCCGTCCTACTTTAATTACCCTTAAAATATCTGTGTTCTTGTAGAGTCTTGTCAGCTCAGCATTCGTTCTTATCCTACTGATTCCGTTGGTACAAACTGGGCCATAAATGTTCCTCAATATTCTCCTCTCGAACCTTAGGATAAGGGCTTTCTGTGAACAGGGTAACGTCCAGCATTCGGAGGCATATGTGAGAACTGGTCTTACTAGAGTCTTGTAACATTGCACCTTTGTGTTTTTAGATATAGCCCTGCTCCTAAAATGCTTTTGTAATCCGAAATAGTATTTATTTTCGGACATAATTCTGCGATGGATCTCTGCTTGTATTCCGTTATCCGCATTTACTTGTGAGCCAAGATAGCTAAACTCTTTCACCCTTTTAAATGAAAAGTCTCCAGATACAAAATACGATGGTTCGTGCACATCCAGTTGTGGGCCTGCATGCATATATTTGGTTTTTGATTTGCTGACCTCTAAACCCACTCTAGCCGCTGCTATCTGGAGATTCATAAAAGCGTTTATTAAATCTGTAGGGGTTCTTCCAACAATATCTAAGTCATCGGCGAAAGCCAAAATCATAGAAGATTTATTGAATGTAGTTCCCCCAACTTGTGTTCCAGATTTCCGTACCGCACTTTCGAGAGCCAAATTAAAGAGAAGGCATGCGAGGCAATCACCCTGTCGCAGTCCTTTGTAGGTTACTAAGCTATCTGTCAGATCATCCTGGACACGCACTGCACATTGCACCTTCTTCATCGTGTCCCTGATCAGACGTCTCAGCTCCGGTGGTATTCCCATTTCTAGAAGTTCCTTGTACAGCACATTCCTCTTTATACTATCATAGGCCATTCGAAAGTCAATGACAGGTGGTGGTGGATATTATACTCCCTGCACTTTTCCAGAATGGTTCTGATGGAGAATATCTGATCTATAGTAGTCTTTCCTCTCATAAAGCCTGTCTGGTACTTTCCTATATTCTGCCCGGCAAAATGAAGCAGTTTTTTTTATAAAGTATCCGAGTTCTTTTTTGTGTAGTGGGTGTATTAAGGCAGACTTCTAGTCTTCTGGTATTTCTTCTTTGCCCCATATCCTTTTAAAAAGATCTTCCAATTCTTGTGGAAGGTTTGGAGTCATTATTTTTTGAAGTTCTGCTTCCATTGAGTCTGCTCTTAGAGCTTTGTTGTTTTTAAGACTAGGTTAATAATAAAATTCTATTCTTATCATTCACAGCTGTTTATTGTGACTTATAATAGAAATTCTGGGTAAGGTCGTATTGCATCATGGGCAACTTAAGAAATGCACTCGTATGGTAATGAACTGGTTTTCTTTACTCACACACACGCACGCACGCACGCACACGCACACACACGTGTTAGGAATAGGATCGCTTTCCTTGGAAGGGGTTTTAGGATATCTGATGTAATTAGGTCATTTCCAGGGGCTTTGTTAAAAGGTAATGTGTGGATTATGTTTGATACCTCGAAAGGATGAAATGCATTAGAAGGTGGGAGACATTCGGAGTGGAATATTTACTTCTTTTTTAATACATTCATGGTGAATAGGGTTGAAGATGTCAGGGTGTGGATTAAATGATTTAAAGATGTACAGGCCAAAGATTTGACATTTTTCTTCGTCCGATGTATTTAAGCAATTTTTTTTTTTTTTACTCATCCATCATGACTTGTCAGAAGTATTGAGGTTATCAGTATGGGTATGTAGGCTTTGAATTTTGCAATTTCTTATTTTTGTCTAAAGTTTGTTAGCTAAGTTGTTGTAATTATTTTTTATGTTATGGGTATCTACTCCGGTGCCACTTTGCCCTTGCTCTGCCACTTTCAATTAAAAAAGAGCGAATATGCTGTAGCAAGTTATTCTGTTGAGTTTAATGAATTTTTTGGGGTTGCGGTATTTATAAGACTTAAGAATTAGCTTGGTATAAAGTGTATAATAGAGTTTATAAATTATGCAAAAAAAAAAAAATAATAATAAAATTAAACAATATTGATTGTGATATTATTATTTTTAAAGCGTTTTAAATAACTTATTATTTTTTTTTATAAACTTGTTAATTTTTGCCACCCCATGAAATCTGCTGCCCGGGGTACGTGCCCTCCCCCCCTGTCCACCCTAGTTCCGGGCCTGCTCGTAAACTTAAACTAATTCCCATTTTCGGGAATTTTCTTTTTTTTCTATCTATAAGCGAAACCCGCTGGCCAACGCCTATGTTGCTCCTTATTAGGAGAGGAACGTGTTAAGAGACTAACATCCTTGGCGCCTTTGGCTGGAAACACTCCCCACTCTGAGACCCAGATGGGTTGAAGAGAAAGATACATTGAAAGCGGATGGAAGGAAGTGATATTCTTTGTTGAGTACGTTCTGTTAAATCCACATTTATTATCCAAAACAAAGAAATATATTTTTCTATTGAGATGATATAATATTTTAAATGATTAACTTTCGGGTTTCAAATTCTTGAAGGGCGCTTTTTATTTGTCAATTAGTAGATGAGGAACTCCAGGAGATGGATATATTAAAGTTGGTGTTGTGGTTTTAGCTGTAAATGCACCTTGCCCATCAAACTCTGATGACTAAAAAAGAGATCAAATTATTAAAGATTAGATAAAAATCATTCAAAGACGACATGTCTCCGAGGCATCAATAACAACATTCAAACATACAACTCAAATATTTGTTGCTTGTTAAAATTCAATCGGCTTTCAATTATTTTAACTACTATTAAAAATTTTCCGTGATAATGGGCTATGAATTTCAAGGAAAATCTTAAAACAAATTCAAAAAATATTTTTTTTAAAATCGTACAGAAATTTATGATCATCATAAATAACTTTCAGTACGAGATAGATGTTAATTGTTTTGATGCATGCTTTTTGCATGAAAAATAAATGTTTCAAAAGGATCACGTTGAGCTGATTGATTCCACCCAACACAAATCAGAATTTATAAAGAGCTCAACTACAAAACAAAAATAAATAATCTCCCCCCTCTTGCATTCTGATATATTTATATATTAGTATGCATGTATTACTTAGAATCAATTTATTTTTTTCATTTATGACGTTTTGTAATTCACATAAATTTATCAGTATACTCATCTATTATTGATACAATTCTGATACGCTATGGCTACACTGTTCAGTAGTTGCTGTTATCATTGAACCTACCCTAAATATTTGTGATTGATTTAAAGTTTACTTGCAGCTCGTGTAGTTTGAGCTTCTCGATTTAGCACTGCAACATTTGTTTTAACTGAAGTAAACGATTTAAGGTAAGTACGATCTAGTACTTTTTATGTTTAAGTAGGCTTATGTGTGTGTGGTTACTCAATTAGTAAATATGAAATCAAGAGCTCATATGTTTATGTTCTGACCGTCCATGTGAGATAGCAGTGGCAGTGTCTGAATAAGACATAATTAACAACTTGTGAATGGTTATTTGTTGTTGGAAATTAATATGTTTTCTAAGCAGATGTTGTTTATCGGATATAGTCTTTAAAGATTCGATTTCAGCTTTTTGGAATTTCGATGTTTACACGCGTTATTGTTTATACTCAGAAACTTTTCCTTGTTCTTAGTAAAATTCAATTATTGTTAATGACATGTTTTAATGTTATTGTAAGTACTTGAAACGTGTATATATTTTCGGAATGAATCAATTACTTACAGTCAGTGTGTGCTTGTTATTCTGTAGTAATTTGACTTATGACTGTACCTTTTCGTTTTAATTAATGTTAGGTACATCTATTGTTTTTATGCCTAGTTATTATATTGATTTTATTCTTGTTATCAAATATTTATTCTAATGAAGTATGTGTTATGTTGGATTTACAATTATTTAAGAACTTTATATAATATCTTGTTTATTTGTAATTCTATGATTTTTTTAATAATAAACATTATGTTTTTGATTTTAGAATTTGTATGTTGCTTATGTTTTATATATTTTTTACTCCCCTGTCAATAGTTCCAGTTATTAGTGAATAATCATTATTGCTGTCATTATTACAGGACCTTGCCCTTCTCTTATTCAATATTAGAGATATTATTATGACTACATCCTAAGGGTGATACTACCCAATTGACTTTATAAATATTTCAGAAACCAGTTTTTCAAAGATTATAGAATTTATTTAGGGTTTTTATACTTCTATGCTTCACTTATTTCCCTTCAGTAGAGAAATTCCATCACTGCTGTCAGTGTTTTGATAATTAATTTGGAATTGTGCAGCTTATTACAACTTTTATATGCATGGAATTGAAATATTGAAATGCTCATTTTGGTTTAATGTTTTGAAAATTCGGGTTAGTTGAGACCTGTTAAGAGACACCTTAAAATTCATGGGCAAAACATGAAGTAAAATGTACTCCTCTTGGCATCTTTGTAATCAATTTTTATTGTTACCTAATAGAATTGTTTTATTAAAATTGTAATTGTCTCTCAATTGACTATTTATGCAATATCAACATTCATGTTACCTCCTATGTAAACTATGGCTTGTAAGGACGTCTGTCTTAGAATTAAAGGTGTTACTAAGACATTTACATAAATGTTTTGGAATTAATATAGTCTTTAATTTATTACTACTGTATTATTTGTCCCTAAACCTTAAAAGATTTATGTCACTTCAATAGTCATTTTGAAACTCCCACATCTCTTCTCAAATGTAATGAATAATATATGATCCATTTTATTTTTTTATCTATTCACTACACTACTATGATATCATTAAATACTAATATAATTAGGTACAATTGTAAGGATAGACCAGGTCTCTTTCCCATAAAGCAGAACAGGTCTTTTCATGATTAAGTTTAATTTAATTTTCATACATCCTGACATAGACCCAGCCCAGTGCATAAAATGTGCTATTGGTACTTTTCATGTTGGATTTCATGTAAATATTTTAAAATATAATTCTTGTTTGCTTAATTTCCAATATTTTCCTCTTTGTCTTAAAACTTCGCCTTTGTGGCAGTGTTTGATAGAATATTGGATTTTCTCTTGATCTGGTCCTTATTTTTTCTCAGTACAATGACATCAGCGAGATAAATTTCTTGGTCATTGTTACAATCTAGCTGCTTTTTTTCACGGATTTTGAATTTACAACACAATGATACCTTTCTTCCTATTCCCTCTCTTTCTGTATTTTCACCATGGTTCTATATTTCCTGTTCTTTGCCTTTATCAATCAATATTAAGTGCTATATTTTTATTTGTAAATTTATAACTATTTGTCTTACCTTACTCTCAAGAGTTCTTGCCACTTCTACTGCTCTTATATAATGGTAGTGTCCTCTGTAAGCCATTCCTTCTAGCCATTTCTTTTTTATTTTACCCTCTTTATTTCCTCTCTACAGGGCGATAATTTTAAAGCATTTTTGGTGGACACTCTTTATCTTTAGATGGCCATATCTGTTAAGCCATTTGGTTTCTATTGTGTACAAATTATTTTTCTTGTTTCTAATACTGTCTTATCTAAATATTATGGACATAGTACTTAAGTACTTACTACGTAGCACTACAGCCCGTTGTGGGCCTTGGCTTCCTGAACAATGCTTTGCCATGTGCCTCTATCCTTAGCCTTCCGTTTCCATACTGCAACGTTGAGGTTCCCTAGATCTTCTTCAAGGTCCTGTTGCCATCGTCTTCTCGGTCGGCCAACTCTTCTCTTTTTGCCAATTATAGAGCCATGCAAAAGTTTTCTTGGCATTCTATTAGAGGGCATCCTTATGATATGACCCAACCATTCCAAACGTTGTATTTTAAAAAAATGGACCACATTTACATCCTTGTATAAGGAATACAACTCGGCATTTGATCGAAGCTTCCACATATTTGATTGCGCATGGAAAACTGGACCATAAATTTTCCTTAATAGCTTACGTTCAAATGAAGTTACTTGATTTTTCATTACGGTGGTTAAAGTCCACGTCTCCGCTCCATATGTTAGTACTGGTCGAATTAAGGTTTTATGCAGCCGCACCTTAGTGGATTCAGACAGTAGGCTACTTTTAAAAAGTTTTATATTTGCGAAGTAAGCCCTATTTGCTGCCATTATTCTTTTTCTTACTTCATTGAATATTTTATTCTCATCATTCAATTCTGAGCCAAGGTATAATAAACTTCTAACTTTTTTGAAGGAATAGCCATCGATATCGATGGTAGTATTGCTTTGCCCTGTACTAGTACTCATATATTACGTTTTTTCCTCATTTATGCAGAGGCCAATTTTTTTGCTTTCATTTTTGAGTGTACTAAAGGTCTCTTTGAGCGTTGGAATATTCCTGGCTATGAGGCATATATCATCAGTGTATGCACATAGTTGAATGTATGATATTCCCTGAAACGTTAATAATTTTCAAGACACTGTGTAAGGCCAGATTGAAGAGGGTGGCAGACAGGGCATCGCCTTGTTTCACACCAGTCAGAATGGGTATTCGGGACTTGTGTTGCTGCCTATGACTTTGCCGTTACTACGACTCTATGTCATGTTGATCAATCTGATCAGCTTATTTAGTATATTGAAGTCTATTAAGGCTTCAATCAATTTTGCTCTGTTGACACTATCAAAAGCCTGCCGATAGTCAATAAAAAGGAGATGGAGGTCAATTTTATAACACTTCTCAAGCAACTGCCTCATCACGAATATTTGATCTGTAGTGTCCATTCCACGTCAGAAGCCACACTGATAATCTGTTAGGATGTTTTCTGCATAGTAGTTACTTTTACTTTTATGTTTTTTACTATTATATTTAAGAATATCTTATATGCTACTATGAGAAGAGAAATTCCACGGTAATTACTATATTGCAATTTGTCACCTTTTTTGAAAATAGGACATATGAGACTAGTTCTCCATTTTTGGTATGCACTCTTTTTCCCACATGTCTAGAACCAGGAAATATAATTGTGAATGTATGATTTCTCCACCATTTCTAAAAAATTTGGTAGCAAGAGAGTCTTCACCAGGTGCTTTGCACGTCTCTGTTTTAGGCTGGAAGCCTCTATTTATGTATTCAACTGCACCATAGAATTTCCTGGTTTTGTTATTACTTCTCAGCTCTCCGATCTGCTCCACTTGCTTTTTTAGAAAGGCCTTTTTCTTTTCACGGATGACTTTTTCTGCTCTTCTGCGGCTCAGTTGGTAATCTGTAGTGTTCTGCCTCGTAGTGCGCTGTAACATTACCAAACTATGTGCATTTCTTATTCTTAGCACTTCACGGCATTCCTCATCAAACCATTTCTCACCAAGTCCCTTCGTTTTCTCACCAATAATATCATTCGCTGTTTCCTCAATGACTTTGCTAATTTTGCACCACTTCGATTCTATTCTTGTTTGTTCATTTTAGATATCCTCTTTATTTAGTTCTTCTGACATTTTTCTTTCTCCCAGTTCTCTGAATTTTTCTAATTTATCCGGTTCTTTAAATTTTTCTAAATTCCATTTTTTTTTTTTTTTTTTTATATATAATTTATCTTGCCGTGAGCATGCCATGCCAGTCGCTCTCTATATTTTATTTTGACCAAGAAGTGGTCTGAGTCACAGTTTAATCCTCTGGCTGTTCTGACATCAGTTACTGAGGAAGAAGGGCGTTTTGATATGAGTACTTGATCAGTTTGGGTTATTGTACCATTTGGTGCTTTCCAACTTCCAATATGTATTTGTTTGTGCGGAAAGCAGGTGCTTTTTATTATCATGTTGTGTTTGCTTCAGCAAATCACACAAGTATTTACCATTGTCATTAGTTATATTATGAAGGGAGTAGTTTCCAGTGACAGTTCTTATAAAATTGTCCTTGCCCTACTGGGAATTTAGATCACCTCGTATAATTTTTGTGTCATATCTGGGACTGCATAGAAGGGCCTTTTCTAGTTGGTAAAAATGTGTTTTCTCATGTTCATCGCTATCTTCAGTTGGTCAATAGGCAGAGATTAAAGTCACTTGAGGTACGCATGATGATATAGAAGGATCAATACAATTAGGATTGATGAATTAAATGCCACTTCTATTGAGATTATTTTATTTGAAAACTAGTTTCGAATGCTAAACATTCATCATCAGTTCTTCGAGGTAACTAAATCATCACAAATTCAGTGTTTTAGTTACCTCGAAGAACTGATGATAAATGTTTAGCATTCGAAACTAGCTTTCAAATAAAATAATCTCAATAGAAGTGGCATTTAATTCATCAATCCTAAGAGATCAAAGTTGTATTTCTAAATTTTCCCTTCAAGCGCATCTTCACAATCTATCATTAATGGGTTCGAATAGTAGTAAACTACGGCGCAGTCTTTTAGTAAGCATGAATCCAGTTCCTTTTTGTCCAGTTTTTTCTGCTCCACTGTACAGTATGGTATATTCTTTCTTATCAAGTCTACCCTGGCCACTCCACCTAATCTCCTGCAGGGCCACTGTGTCAATGTTAAATTTAATTAGCTGTTCAGCCACTTCAACCATTCTTCCTGGCTGCAACGTTCCATGTCGCTAAAACCAGTTCCGAGTTCCATTTTCCATTACCATTTTTCCGTCCATCCATTATTTATTGTTAGGTTTCATAACATGAGGTTTTTTATGATGTAGAATTGTTAGCCTTACGCTCAACCACTGACTGGCGGGCCAGGTCATTTTTCCTCAGGACTTCCATCCCCTAGCTTGGTTGCTTTCTCTGCAGCTAAGAGTCCAAGCTGCCCTTGTTTTTATTTTGGAGTTCACTCTCCTAGTCTTTGGGATCCCCTCCCAAACCATGCAAGACAGCACAGGGCAGTGCATATTTTATGGCAGCACTTACTCGCCATGTCACAACATCGTCAACGGGATGTATTAAATATGAACGACCGTGCCAATGATCGGACGTCCACCTCTGGTCCGGGACTGCTTATTTGGAATTCTTATTCGCAGCTAGCCTACATAGCTGATCATTCCACTATCCGCCACCTGTGGACCCGCCCAGTAGCCGAGATAAGCCTTGGGATTATGGACATAGTGCATTCATAAAATGGCACATCTCCAGAAGTCCATTTTCATAGTTAACGTTTTTTTTCTTCTCCATAAGTCAGGGTCCATGTTACTGTAGCATAAAGGCTAATGCTCAGTAAAAAAGAATAGAAATGTATTTTTTATTTTTATTTAGAGACTGACTTACTTGCTCCATACATCCTACTTCAGTATTTTGATTACCTTCCTGCCTTTAGATTTTTTCTTTTATACCTGTGTATGATTCTTCCTCCCCATCTGCCCATCTGCCATGATATTTAAATATTTTGGTTTGTGGTAAATTTCGATTTTCCAGAGACTGGGCTTCCATATTTCCATTAATTACTATGCACTCTGTCTTTAGCTATCTCACTTCTAGATCTCTAGCTGTATATTCTTTTAGGAGCTTTCTGACCAGGTAGCTGATGTCTTCTTTATCATTTGCCATTATCACCCAATCATCAGCAATATAAAGGATATATAGACATTTATTTCTGATCTACCTTCACATTTCCTCATCAACATAGAAGTTGAACAATAGTGGAGCTAAAGAACACCTCAGTTTCAGACCTTAAGTGTCAGAGAAATGGTCTTATGAATATATAAGCTCTTGATGACTTCTATCTAACTATTTCCTCCAAAAGGATTTAGGTTTAACCATTGATCAAACCCTTTCCTGGAAATCCCATATTGCACAAATCTCCTGAAGGTCAATTGGTATCCTGAAACTATCTCACCTCTCTCGTCACCTCCTCTTACTCACATGTAATCTTCTAGTATCTTCCCCTAATTAGTCTATAGTCGCGTGATATATATTGCGCTCTCGATGGTTCTTGAGAACAGATTAAAGCGCCTCATGAATTACTTCATTAGGTTTATCTTTGGAACCCTAAGACGTGTTCATGTTTTTTTTCTGTTTAAAAAAAAAGGAGTAATATGACTAAAGAGAATGGGTGCATGCTTAAACAGCACAACTGGGACAATCCCTTGGCCAGGGGATTTAATATTTTTATTTCTTTTAATGCCATCTTCTATTTCTCTGTAGATATAGGATCAATATTTTTGGTTGCATGACTGGTTATATATGCTCCTCTGCTAAATTTTGATCAATCCTCTTTATATAAAATATATAAATATTGTATCCAGTCATTCTGAATTCATTCATGTGGTGATAGTTTTGTTTAAGTGTACAAGCAGCTTCGAATTTAAGTTTACATTCCAGTCGATTTTGAATATGGTTCTTGCCTGATTCCTGCTGCTAGCTATCTAACTTGAATTTATCCACTTGCCAATATCTGTTGTGTTTTTGTTTATTACATTTAGTGAGTTGGCTCTTTGATCATTTTGCATTTTTATAAGAAATGGTCATTTTCACATTTGGATTCTCTTATGGCTCATATACACTTTAGTTGTTTAGTTGGCTGATTCCTAGTAAATGTATGTATTTCCTTATGCTTATAAAACTTGTTTACAATTTTAATACCAAGTTTTTAACATATACTTATCAACTGTTAACTGCAGTCATTTACAATTTGTTCTTCATGCTTTTTAACAATTTTATTATTTGCTTGGTAGCCTACTGTTTCATCAATATCCCCCTCCCAAACCAAACTAAAGCTTTCTGGTCAGCTATGTTTCCTGTTATTTCCCATAGATCAATGCAGAAATTATCCTTCTCTTGGCCTGGTGAGTCATCAGTTAGTGCATATACATCTAAGAGGGTACCCAAACATTTTACTTAAAGTTTAATGTACCAAAAACTATTACCTTATTTTGTCTATTTTTTCATATTAGAATCAAAACACCACCCTTCACTCATTATTTTTCCACTCTATTATAGAAATTTTCAAAGTCTTCATATGTTTTTCTTCCTTACCCTTTTAGTTTAATTTCAGTTGGAATAACATTTTTGTTTACAGAAAGTTAATTGCCAAATGGTGGGAGAGATAACTATACCCAAGGAACTCTCCAGAGAAAAGAGAACCTCTCTAACCCGGGCTTTCAAGTTACCGAATCATATGAATGATATAGATGTAGAACACATTTGTGGCTATTATACTTGTATACCAGATTTTTCCTCCAGTTTATGGGTACTCGCTTTAAAGAATCTGAGTGTGCCCTAATTGGGCCTCCAGACCTCAAAGTCAATCAATGGCCAAAATACCAGAAACTAAAATTTCTGCCCTCTGCCAGATTGAACTTGGGAGTCCAGTGTATTATCCACTGAGCTGCCTCCTCCAAGAATGAGGATCTTGACAGTCAAATTTTTCTGATCAAACGCTTGTGATTCCTAACTCAATTAAATTTTCTGATTTATGGGAACTTGAAGAATAGGCATATAGAATTCAGCAGAAACTCGTTTTTGAACTGCAACCATTTGCTTTGACTGCAAATATGGAAAAAGCCCCTTTGCAGATCCACTAGATGGCAAAAATTCACTTTGGTGATGTAAAGGTCTTCTTGTAATTAGTGTTTGTTGCAGACCTTTTCTTCCAGTGTCAGTTTTGACCAGATTCTTTTGTTAAGATGTGACTAAAAACTGCCTTTTACGTTGATAGTTGTCTAACTGAAGTAAATTGCAAAGATGAGATTCTTCCATTCATAATAGAAGTTACTCCTCTATCTTCAACACCATCGATCGCAATCTACTCCTATCTAAACTTTCCAACTTATCCTTTTCCAATAGTGCGATTAGATGGATCCAATCATTTATTTCTGACCGCACTCAGGTAGTCCAAATCCCTAATCTTCCGCCTTCCTCTCCTCTTCCAATCAACTCTGGTGTAGTTCAGGGCTCTTCAATATCACCCTCACTATTTAGCGCATTCATTAATGACCTTTATCCCCTCATTAAACATTGTTCCTCTCACTTCTACGCCGATGATTCCCAAATTTACCTTTCTTTTTTCCCCAATGAACTACAAACTGCCATCACAAATATCCAAGCAGATCTCGACACAATAGTCTCTTGGACCTCTGATAATAAATTGAAATTAAATTCAGACAAATCAAAAGCTATTGTGTTGGGTTCTGAAGTCCTTCTTAACTCCCTGCCCACAATTCCTAACTTTTCCATAGATTCCTATCCCATAAACTTCTATCCGTCTGTTACGAACCTTGGCATTGTCCTAGACCAAACCCTTTCTTGGAAAGACCATATTTCCCTTATTACCCGACGAACAATCTCCTCTCTTCGACTCCTAAACCGATCCCGTAATTTCCTTCCACAGTCAATCCGCCAACTGTTAATTACTTCCCTCATATTCCCCCATTTTGATTGTGGTAGTGTGGTGTATGGAGGTCTCTCGAAATCTCAAGATGCAAGATTAAAGAAGATATTGAACTGCTGTCTGAGATTCGTTCTGAGAATACCATGCCACGAACATATTTCCCACCACTACACCAAATTAAAATGGTTATTTCCTTCCTTCCGTCGACAGTTCCTTCTTTCCTCTCAGTCACCTTCCTATATCCTGAAAGCTTTAACATTAAAATCATCAGTGAGTTCCCGCAAAACCAGATCCCGTTCCTCAGACCTCTAACTAACTCCTTTCAACACAACATCCTTCAAACGTTCCTTTATATCCAGAGCTTCCAACTTCTGGAATTCCCTCCCTTCCTTCAATCGCCATTCCTCCACTCATAACAGCTTCAAATCCCGACTTTTCATTTACCTGTTAGATATTCAATCTAATAGTTATAGATGTAGAAAATATCTCTTAAAATGAGATAAACATTCAAAATATAATATTGATTTTGTACAGTATTAGTCTAGTACTATTGCACTAAATTGGTTTTGGCATAATTTATATTATCTATCATATATCATATCTATCAGACACATTATCTTTCTAGATAATTTTTATTTCTCAGCTTTGATTATTGTATTTGATTTCATTGAGGTTTTGTCTAATTTTCTCTATTTTTGTTTTCGTAACTTATCTTAGATTCTAACCTCAAGATATAATTTGTTTTTTGTGTGATATTTTAAAATATGTAACATTACTTTTATATTGTAATTTGAATTTATTTTAATTCCTTAATTTAATTTTAATCATATTTTCCTTGCTTTTATCCTATTTCTTAATTATATATACGGTATGCTAGGTAGCCATTAATTGTTCATTGTAATTATTCTTAAGGGGCAAGGCCCCAGAATAAAGTTTATTTTCATTTCATTTCGTATGTTTGGTTGGCATACATTATTAAATAAAGGATTAGTCAAAGTAAATAATAATATATGCATTTTTGATATCAGATTAGAATATGGATTAAAATGTACACTTTTTTATATTTTTTATTAACTATTTATTGATTTTTACAACTCTATACTATTGAAAACAAGTAAATTTGAGGAAAAAGATTATAATGACATATAAATTTATTTATTTATTATACCATGATTGCAAGTACCATCCAACCTTTCTCATGAATTCCACATTCTCTCTGTTCTTAATGTTCCGTCTACTTTTGTATTGGACCTTTACTTTCGTCTATATTGCAATCGATACCTTATATCATTTTTTTTTTTTTTTCAGAAAAAAAATGCCTTTTCTACCAGTTTATGTAGTTTTGTCCAGGTTTTAGTAATGTTTTGACAAACTAGAATTTGTTCGTTAATTATTACATATTTAGATCTCTGTACAAAGCAGTATTTTAATTTTTGTTCGATGTTTCAAATTTCCTTATGTTAGACACATTTAAGTTATTCTGTTGTTTTTACTACTTAATTGTTTATATGATAATTAGTATTCCTATAAACTCAAATTCAAAATTTCCATTATCCCTCGAAGTAAAATTTTCCTTCCTTCATGCCAATGTCTAATATACTACTGACCTGTAACGTTAACTTCCAATCCCTCCCAGCACATTTCGATGAATTTTATGACTACTTTCTCCATAACACCTACCACATCATTGCCGTTTCTGAAAGTTGGCTTAACTATATATTCCCTCCTCTTCCATATCTATTCCTGATTGCACTCTTATTCGCCATGATTGGACGGATTGGACTGATGGAGGTATGCTTATTTGTTCGTGACAATCTGAGGGCAAAAATTCTTCTAAAATCCAGTTATGATATTCCACACCTTGAATAAATGTTTACTTAAATCTCCTCTGAATCATTTTCCCTCCTTTACATCATAGTTTACTGCCCTCCTCAGGTCAAATTCGACCCATCATTCGAATCATCCATTTTTACTTATGTTCGTTTGTATAATAATAAGTCATCATAACTGGTGAATTTAATACAAACCTTCTCTCAGATCCTTCTGATAAGATTTTTTTTATGGACTTGTATTCTCTACATCTTTTTGCAGTACCTTTCCAACCCATCCATCACACTCAGTTCACAATACGTTTATTGACCTTATGATTGTTGATTCTCCTAAAAACATATAATCCTTTTCTCAAAATCCAGTACCTTTCCTCTCATGCGAATCTGTTATCTCTTCCAAATCTGTTAAGACATATCTGTTCCTATCCTTATTCCTAGAAAATATCTTGGCAAAATCTTTAACACTTAACCCCAGATAAAATAGATCCTCTACTTGACTCACTATCCCATTCCATTGAACCCCTCTATTCTTTCCCCTTAATTGACGAAATCATGGAATGCTTCACATCGAAGTTTTAGGCTGTCCTCAATCATCTTGCCCCACTCAAAACCTCAATTATCCGACGAATACCAGCTCCATGGATTAACCCCGATATTAGGAATCTGATAAAGTGAAGAGATGCTGCCTGGAGACGCTTTAAGCATACTAGATATTCGGAGTACTAGACATCGTTTAAGCTTCTTTGAAACCTCACTCAGTCCTCTTTATGCCGTGCTAAAGCACAGTATTTTCATAGTATTCTATCCTAAGCTCCTGATCCTAAATCTAAATGAAAAATTTTGAGAAAATTTGCTGTATCCAGTTCCACATCTGATAACAATTATCGTCACTCCAGATGAACTTAATTCCTATTTTGCTGACCTCAACCCTAATAAACTCCCTGTTAACAACTTATCCGATTCTATTCCTTATACCTCTTTTAATTCTAATAAATATTGTTTTCTTAATGTTTCCGCTAATGACTTAATCAATTCAATCTTTAAATCTCATACCAATGACTATGGTTTGGATCAAATACAGTTGACCCTCGGTATAACGCGGCTCGTTATACCGCGGATTCGGATATAACGCGGGTCAAGCTCTGGTCCCGATCCTGATTCAATTAAAATTAATAAAAAATAAGGTTACATCGTATTATGGTTTTAAAACCAACAGTAGAAAACTTGAAAACAATTCATTAGAAAATTGAGTCATAAAACCAATAGAAAAAACGAAAAGGTTCCAAAGTTTAATAAGCTCTGGAAAAAAGTGAACTCTGCAAATTAAGTTACATTTGTTAATTTTTTTTTTTTTTAACACATTTCTAATTTTACTGAACATTAAAAGGAATTTGTAAAGGAAAAAAATTATAACTGGTTGTTAACGTTGGAAGTAAAACTAAATAGGATGTTTAGAATGACTTACGATTGTCTAACCAAGTTTCATTGTTTTTGTTTCACTATTAGAACTTTTTAAAGTTTGATTTTTATTAGAATTTTAAAAAAACTTTAGGGAAGAGTGGGTACATCGCTTGTATCGTCCTGGAAATAAGCCGAAATGTGTTGCTTAGACAATGTCGATTGAATATCTTCCCGGTAACCTACCTAGATGACGTACGGAGAAGTTGTCTCTATTCCTGCCTTCTTGGTTCATAGAATCCCCCTCACTTCCTTTTTAAAAACTGTGTATTATTCCTTTAGTTGTTGCCCGAGTTTATATCAGAGTGCATCATTATTATTTTTTGACCGCCAATAATTCATACTTCCGCCCTCGTTATACCGCGGGTACGTCTATAACGCGGGAGGTTTCATTTCCCCTTAACCCGCGTTATAACGAGGGTCCACTGTACCTGTAAAAATAATAAAACTGCCGTCCTGTTATCTTACCTGCCCTTGTCCAAATATATAACTTCTTGCAAAGCTCCATTTTCCCTGCAGGTTGGAAAAAAAGTCCTTGTCCGTCCATTGAATAAAGTACCTTCTTCAGTTTCCTGCTTTAGACCTATATCAATCCTATCAAATTCATCTAAACCATTAGAAAGATTAGCGCAGTCCCAACTCACCTTGAATGTAAAGCACTCCTTTCTTGAATGTAAAGCACTCCTTAATCCTTTCCAATTAGGCTTCCATTTCGGATACTCCACTCAATCTGCTTTGGTAAAAATTACCCAAGACCTTTCCATTACCATCGACCATTCCTTCTTAGGCCAACAGAATATTATGATCCTGATTCTCTTTAATTTTTCAAAAGCTTTTGATTCTGTTAACCATACTGTCCTCCTTTCCAAATTCCATAACCACTCTATATCTAATAGTGCATTAAGCTGGCTTCATTCCTTTTAATCTCATCGTTACCAAACAGTGATTATACCCCGAAAACCTCACTCATCTTCACTACCACTCTCACGAGGAGTCTCGCAGGGATCTTCTCTTTCACCTACCCTATTTTCTATTTATGTTAATGACTTGCCGAATTGCATCCACTACTCCAAATATCATCTTTATGCTGACAACTTGCAAATATATTTATCCTTTCATACTTCAAATATGATAGAGGCGACTTGTTAGCTGCAGAAAGACATAGATAGCATTAACCTATGGGTAGTAGAGAATAAGTTGAGTCTGAATCCAGAGAAAACAAATGCAATCCTCATTGGGTCAATACCTCACCTAAAAGCCCTTACCTACTATCAACTGGTTTTCCTCCTATACTGTCCAATTCATTTCTAAAATTCCATTAAAAATCTGGGAGTAATTTTTAATCCACATCTTTTTTGGAATAATCATATTTCCCACATCTTGAGGAAATTATTTTTATTCTTAAGCAACTTTTACATTACTGCGATTCATTACCACTAAATACTTGACAAATTTTGGAATCATCTCTAGTTTTTTCCAACTTTGACTATGGATGCATAGTTTATGGAGGACTGTCTAGTGAGCTCGAAATGAACTGTAAAAGACTAATTAATGAACTGTTTTATTAGATTTATTTTCGGGATCTCCAGACTTTCTCACATATCTCACAAGTATTCTGAAATTGGGCGGCTTTACCCCCAGTCTCTATGTCAATACTTCTTAGGTGCACTCATATTTCAATCCTTGAAAACCAAAAAACCCACCTATATTCATTACCTCCTTACTCTGTGCTCCTCCATCCACCTCTTAAATAGTAGAACCCAACTTATCAACCTGTACACACCTGCACATCGAACTGCATCGTTTGAAAAATCCTTCATTATCCGCGCTTCCTTTCTATGGAATTCACTGCCCATCTCAATTCGAAAAATCTTCACTCTTACTTCCTTAAAACATCATTTATTTCTTTACCTCTTGAATTTTTAATCTTCCGAGCATATGTAAAACATGAATATTTATGTAATATACATTATAATAGTATGCATAAGATATATCCTTTTACAAGATTTCTCATTTATTTTGTAACTCATAATTTAATTATTAATAATTATTTATTATAATATATTATTATTATTTATTATGATTAATTATCATAGCCAGATGATTGACCTATTTATTGTACTCATATGTTATTTTTTGGGGACAAGTTGTCCCAGAATAAAGTTCATTTTCTTAAATAACCTGAAAAACTACTCACTAGTAGCACCTCAGTAAACTTGTAGATTAAAAGGTCTCTTGGCCATCTCCTTTTCTGACAGGCATCGGTGGGTCATCAGGAATCAAGTTTAAAGCAAGTTGATAGACTAATGGATTCGAATGGGAATAGAGTTTACTATGAAAGTATTGGTATCTGGTTTGGGCTAAATCAGCAGCATTTGGAACATTTAGATCGTTATGGATAAGTTAATTTGTGATAAAGTAAGGAGCATCAAGGATTTTTTGATGGATTTTGGATTGTAAGGATTGCATACGAGAAGAATTGGAAGGTTTAGTGGAGCCCCAAAGCTCTACTCCATATGTCCTAATGGGTCTAATTACTGTCATATACATAATTCTTTTATAATTTATTGGGAGCTTAAAACATTTGTCTAGTAAATGTTGAAGTAGTCTATAATGACGGGCACTTTTTTGTCGTATTAGTCTAGTATGAGGATTCCAAGTAAGATCACAATGATAGAACATTTAGAGTAAGTCACAATTTCACCTCTTTGCCCAGATGCCGGAGATTCTCAAGGAAGTATCCTAGGTCCCATTCTCAACAGTGTATACTGCTGACATACCAATTAACCCTAGCACCGTATTCACCACTAATGCATGTTTGTCATCAATAAATAATGATCTCATCAAATAAAAATAAAAGTATGGTTGACTGGTATGAAATAGAGAAGAAGATAATCAGGGATGCAGTCAAAGTAACACCACGTTTAAGAAGGAAATCTTTAATACTATAATGCTATAATGAACAAAATACCAGATGTGACAAAAATAACAGACCGATAAACAGATGACAAATGGAATACAGAATGGCATAGATAAAAAACAATTTACAAAAACCACATAGAAAAGATCAGATACATAAATAGCAAAGAATACAAAGCAGCAAGGTAAGAATAAGGACAAAACAGGAATGAAAAAGGAAAATAAATAAAAGATAAATAAATAAAATAATATTAATGGTAATGGGTAAAAGGATAATAAAAAGGACAGAAGGAAATGAAATGTAAAAAAAAAAAAAAAAAAAATAAATAATAATAAAATAAAAGTATGGAAATATGGGAAAGAACGAGGGAAATAATGTAGAAGGTGATCTACATCAATCATATTAAAACCTTATTAGAAACTAAACAAATTAATTATCCGACTTGTAGAAACCTCATTTCCTATAATTCCGTAGCTCCCCATTTCTATGGCCTTCCTAAAATCCCCACACCCCGCTTCCTCCTATTACCTCTAATATCAATTCCCCGTCTCTTAAACTCAGTAAATTCCTTCTCCCCTCCCTTCAAATCCTGAGCCACGATAATCCTTATGATATCCGCAGTTCCTTCCACTTACGTGAAATATTACTTTCCTTTAAAATTCCCGATTACATTATCCTGGTCTCTTTGGTTGTTGAAAACCTATTTACTAACATACCCATAAATAACGCTCTCCTCATTATTAACAATCACTGGTCATGCATCCAACCTCACACCCCTCTTAACCATTCATCCTACTTAAAATCCTTAGAACTATGTTGCAAATCCGGCTACCTATCCTACAAAAATGAGTTTTATTACCTAATCTCCGGTCTTGCCATGGGTAATCCTCTTGCTCCTGACATACCCAACATCGTCCTCAATGACCTCCTTAGCTCCATTTTACCCTTATTCCCTACTGATAACGCCTTTATCAAAAAATATGTTGATGACCTATTCCTTGTCCTGAACCCTGATAAAATTCCCTCTATCCTTTCCGCATTCAACTCTTATCACCCTCGTCTCTGCTTTACTATCGAATGGGAAATCAACCACAATAGTGACAAAGAGTACAGTTCCCATACTTATTCCTAAGTTTTTAACCTTATTAAAAAACAATAACCTTCCCTTCGGTCCTTTCCATCTCTTTTTATAATTTTGACATTGTATTATTATTTCTATTTGCTTCATTTTGTTATGTTTCTGTATCTTTTTATATTTGTGCTTCACCCTGATCTTGATCTTTCTACATTATTTCCCTCGTTCTTTCCCATATTTCCATACTTTTATTTTATTATTATTTATTTATTTTTTTTTTTAATTTACATTTCATTTCCTTCTGTCCTTTTTATTATCCTTTTACCCATTACCATTAATATTATTTTATTTATTTATCTTTTATTTATTTTCCTTTTTCATTCCTGTTTTGTCCTTATTCTTACCTTGCTGCTTTGTATTCTTTGCTATTTATGTATCTGATCTTTTCTATGTGGTTTTTGTAAATTGTTTTTTATCTATGCCATTCTGTATTCCATTTGTCATCTGTTTATCGGTCTGTTATTTTTGTCACATCTGGTATTTTGTTCATTATAGCATTATAGTATTAAAGATTTCCTTCTTAAACGTGGTGTTACTTTGACTGCATCCCTGATTATCTTCTTCTCTATTTCATACCAGTCAACCATACTTTTATTTTTATTTGATGAGATCATTATTTATTGATGACAAACATGCATTAGTGGTGAATACGGTGCTAGGGTTAATTGGTATGTCAGCAGTATACACTGTTGAGAATGGGACCTAGGATACTTCCTTGAGAATCTCCGGCATCTGGGCAAAGAGGTGAAATTGTGACTTACTCTAAATGTTCTATCATTGTGATCTTACTTGGAATCCTCATACTAGACTAATACGACAAAAAAGTGCCCGTCATTATAGACTACTTCAACATTTACTAGACAAATGTTTTAAGCTCCCAATAAATTATAAAAGAATTATGTATATGACAGTAATTAGACCCATTAGGACATATGGAGTAGAGCTTTGGGGCTCCACTAAACCTTCCAATTCTTCTCGTATGCAATCCTTACAATCCAAAATCCATCAAAAAATCCTTGATGCTCCTTACTTTATCACAAATTAACTTATCCATAACGATTTTTTTTTTTTTTTTTTTTTTTTTTTAATTATTTCTTTATTTCTTATATAATTTTACAATTCACAATTTTAAATGCTGTACCAAAAATAAACCAGTCTCAAAATTAAATAACATACTATTAAACAACTTAAGTATATAGTGATATAATCATAATTTATAAAGAAAGAAAAATATACAAAAAAAACTTTCAAAGAATAAAAAGAAAAATAACATCCTAGTAATAAAATAAACAAAATTGTAACTATACATTCTTAAATATCTATACATTTTTATATACATACACACATACATACTCATACATACTTACATACACACACATCTAAATACACACACTCACACCTAATATATACATATGCAAACATATATACATCACATGCATAAACAAGTATATTTAAAATAACAATAAATAGAATAGATTGGTATACTACATTAATAAATGTTTAGTTCTTTTATGTATATATCGTTTTGTACTATTTTTATTATAGTTACCAATATTTTTTACAAGTGGGTTTTTATTGTTTTTACACTTAATGAAAAATTGTTTACGTATTTTCTCAATGATTTCGTTAATATAAGGTATACATAATTCTTTATACATAGTTTTAATTTTAGTAAAGTATTCATACTTGCCAATAATTCTTAAACATTTGTTTTGGAATATTTGTAATTTTCTGTAGTTAGTTTTTGACATAAAGCTGAATATAGGGCTTGCATACGTAATTATAGGTCTTAAGCAAGCTTTATATAGTAATAGTTTATTTTCTCTGCTTATTCTAGAATTCCTATTAAAGTATAGGTATATAGTACACAGAGCCCTGTTTGCTTTATTACACACATAATCAGTGTGTGCTGTAAACGTCAGTCCTTTATCCATGTTAAGTCCTAAATACTTGATCTGAGTGGACCAAGGTACAGGCGTTCTGTTTACAGTCAGTTGGGGTATATTGTTTGGCCGTCTCTTTGTAAATATTATGGCTTGTGTTTTTCCTGGTTTATTTTGATTTTCCATTTATTGTAAAATCGTTCTATTTTTTTTAGTGCCGTAGTCAGTCTATTGGTAATTGTGTCTGGTCTATAACTTGAAGTATAAAAAGCCGTATCATCGGCAAACAGAGATCTTTGAACTTTGAATGAGTTGGGAATGTCGTTTATGTAAATACTGTAGAGCGTTGGAGATAAAACCCCGCCCTGAGGGAGTCCGGCGGAAAGTGTACGTACTGTGGAGTAGTGGCCATCTATAGATACTTTTATCGTGCGGTTTGCTAAATATGATTTTATTAGTGCTATTAAATATGGTGGAAAATTGTAAAGCATCAGTTTGAATATTAGCCCGTTGTGCCAGATACTGTCAAAAGCTCTTTGCACGTCGAGTAATACCATACCTGTGTGTTGTTTATTATTGAATCCCTCGGTGATGTGGTCGGTCAACCTGCCTAATTGGGCTATAGCAGAATGCTGATGTCTGAAACCGAATTGTTCGTTTATAAATATTTTTGTTATTTTTAATAAACGAATTTAATCTTTGAAATATTATTTTTTCGGCTATTTTGCCTATAACACACAATAAGCTTATAGGTCTGTAGTTTTCTACAAGTTTTTTTATCTTTATTCGGTTTTGGAATTGCTTTAATTATAGCCATTTTCCATACTTGTGGGTAGTATTTCAGTTTTAGCATTGTATTTATCAGTTGTACTAATCGTGTAATTCCTGAGGGTGGTAATTTTTTTAAATATATTGGGAATATTGCGTCATAACCAGGGGTTTTTTTTGTATTAGTTTTTTTCAGAATCTTAAAAATTTCTGAGTAATTACATTTTGCATTTTGGAGAGTATCTATATTTCCGTTTAATTTCCTTTTCACTTCTCTGTTTATTCTTATGGTGTGACTATTGGTTCCTAAGTTATTATTTTGATTACTAATTTTTACTAAATGATCCGCTATCAGATTGGCTTTACCAGAAGGAGAAAATTCGGTTCTATTTAAATAGGTAAGAGGTGGGTATTGGTATGTTCTGCCTTTTTTAAAAATTTTATGTATTGACCATAGTTTATCGGTTGTTTTAACTTTACTGAGCATTTCGTTCCATTGTTTATTTGTCTGTTTAAATATTAGTTTGTTTATTAGTTTAGACAAGAATATTTCTATTGTTTTGAATGTTTTGATTAGGTATTGTTGGTGTTTACGCCTGAACATATTTTTTAATTTGATCAATAAATCAATATATGGATTTTTATTATTGCTATTTCTTTTAAAATTTAATCGGTTAAATGTTTGCTGTGTTGATTCGGCTATAGATGATAGAATATTATTTTGAAAATGTTCCACTGCTTTTTCAAAATCAGTTTTTGTTACTAATTGAAAATCGTTTTCGAGTTTTTTATTTATTATTTCTTTGTATTGTTTCCAGTTTATTTGTGTGTTGAATTGTTTATTATTACTGTGATGCTTAAATTGGAATTTGATCTGATACGCTAGTGGGTTGTGATCCGAGGTTAGTTCCGCAACTGAGTGAATTTTGTTTATTGTTATATTTTTTGTTAAGACTAAGTCTATAGTACTTGGTTTCCTGGAGTTATCAGTGGGATAATAAGTTGGTTTATCTGGTGCATTTATTTTTATATTATGTTGTAGACAATAGTCCAGTAATTTTTGTGTCATCACGATTATTATTAAAACAATTCCATGCAAAATGTTTTGAATTAAAGTCCCCCATGACAACTAATCTGCTATTTAATTTAAAAATATTGTCCAGGTTTCTTAATTTTAATTTCTTGTGTGGTGGTTTGTAATATGAAACTATTGTTATTGGATATCTATCATGTTCGATTTCTACTGCTATAGCCTCTAGGTTCTGTATATTAGAAACTTGAATACGGTGGTGTTTAATGGATTTGTGAATAATTAGGGCCACTCCTCCACCATGCCTATTTCTATCTGCTCTGTGTACTATATAACCCTCAATAATTAAGGAATTAGCATCACTCAAATGTGTTTCCACTATACCCGCAATTTGTACATTATTAGTTTTTTAAAAACTCTTTGAAAAGTTGTTTTTTATTTACAATGGACCTACAATTCCAAAACATAACATTAATTTTACAATTATTTGTCATATTTAAGCAAATATTTCCATAATACCTTCAATTAAAACACTAATTTTATCAAAGGGGTCATTACTTATTTTTAATTTTCCTATTGTTGTTTTGACTGTCTTTATAATACGGGGTAGGTTAAATGATGTAAATAAGTCTTTAAGTTCTTTTAGAAAATTAAATTGGCCGGTACCTGTGGTATCATTATTTTCAGTAGTTGTAGAGAAGCCCTTAATTTCCTTGGTGGCTGCTAGTGGTGGGTGTTCTTGAGACCTAAATTGGAATTTTGAATGACTTTTTTGAGTTTCATTTATTTTCCAGACGCTTCTTTTCCTTTTTGCTTCTATTTGTTGGATTCTAAAGGGGCACTCTGGGTGGTTTGCCGCATGATTTTGTCTGCAGTTTATGCATGTCAAGTCGCCATCTTGTTTCATGCATTCCTTTGTTTTGTGTTCCTGGGCACATTTCAAGCATTTAGGTTTTCTATGACAGTTTTTGGCTATGTGAAAAAAAGATTGACACCTAAAGCACTGTGTTGCTTCTTTAGAATTTCTATATCGCTCCCATCTGATATGACATTTGCATACATATTTGATTTTGTTAATTTTGATAATTTCTTCCATATTTTGTAGCGTAATTACATAAATTGGGAGTTTAATTTGATTTCCTTCTTCAGTATTTTTTATAAACTGAGTTGCTTTAATAGCTGCAACATCTTGTGTTTTTAAGTCTTCAATAATATCACCTACCTCTACAGAAGGAGGCAGCCCCTTTAATACAAATGAAGGAGTTTTATCTTCATGTAAAGTATAAGTGTGGTATTCACCTTTGTTCTCTGCTATTAAATTTTTTAGAGTATTAAAATCTTCTTTAGTTGTAGTATAGATTAGCATTCTGTTGCCTTTGTATTTTAAATGATATTGATTTTTTATATTCTTATTTAAATGCTCAAGTGAGCTTTTATAATTTTTAAATCTATTATATAGGACAATCGGTGGAATTTTCGGTTTTTTATTAGTTGGATCTAAGAATTCTTTTGGAATGTCCTCTTCATCATCGCTCAGAATATCATAGATGTTTTTTGAAAGTATTGACATACCTTCTATTTTTTTGTTAGCAGTTAATCTTGTTCTTTTTGTTCCTTTTCCTATTTGCACCTCTTCCCATTATTCCTCACTATTTGAAGCACAAAATTCCATTGTACTGATACTTTTAAAGAACAGTAGAAACGGAAAGAAAATGAAGAGAGAAAATAAAATAAAATAAAATAAAAGTCAATTTCAGACGCTGCCCGTATAGATAGGGCAGGGTCTAATCATGTTGTATTGGGCACGGTATTATCACTGTTCACTGTACACTGTATGAACACAGACTGATCCATAACGATCTAAAAGTTCCAAATGCTGCTGATTTAGCCCAAACCAGATACCAATACTTTCATAGTAAACTAAGGAGCACAGAGTAAGGAGGTAATGAATATAGGTGGGTTTTTTGGTTTTCAAGGATTGAAATATGAGTGCACCTAAGAAGTATTGACATAGAGACTGGGGGTAAAGCCGCCCAATTTCAGAATACTTGTGAGATATGTGAGAAAGTCTGGAGATCCCGAAAATAAATCTAATAAAACAGTTCATTAATTAGTCTTTTACAGTTCATTTCGAGCTCACTAGACAGTCCTCCATAAACTATGCATCCATAGTCAAAGTTGGAAAAAACTAGAGATGATTCCAAAATTTGTCAAGTATTTAGTGGTAATGAATCGCAGTAATGTAAAAGTTGCTTAAGAATAAAAATAATTTCCTCAAGATGTGGGAAATATGATTATTCCAAAAAAGATGTGGATTAAAAATTACTCCCAGATTTTTAATGGAATTTTAGAAATGAATTGGACAGTATAGGAGGAAAACCAGTTGATAGTAGGTAAGGGCTTTTAGGTGAGGTATTGACCCAATGAGGATTGCATTTGTTTTCTCTGGATTCAGACTCAACTTATTCTCTACTACCCATAGGTTAATGCTATCTATGTCTTTCTGCAGCTAACAAGTCGCCTCTATCATATTTGAAGTATGAAAGGATAAATATATTTGCAAGTTGTCAGCATAAAGATGATATTTGGAGTAGTGGATGCAATTCGGCAAGTCATTAACATAAATAGAAAATAGGGTAGGTGAAAGAGAAGATCCCTGCGAGACTCCTCGTGAGAGTGGTAGTGAAGATGAGTGAGGTTTTCGGGGTATAATCACTGTTTGGTAACGATGAGATTAAAAGGAATGAAGCCAGCTTAATGCACTATTAGATATAGAGTGGTTATGGAATTTGGAAAGGAGGACAGTATGGTTAACAGAATCAAAAGCTTTTGAAAAATTAAAGAGAATCAGGATCATAATATTCTGTTGGCCTAAGAAGGAATGGTCGATGGTAATGGAAAGGTCTTGGGTAATTTTTACCAAAGCAGATTGAGTGGAGTATCCGAAATGGAAGCCTAATTGGAAAGGATTAAGGAGTGCTTTACATTCAAGAAAGGAGTGCTTTACATTCAAGGTGAGTTGGGACTGCGCTAATCTTTCTAATGGTTTAGATGAATTTGATAGGATTGATATAGGTCTAAAGCAGGAAACTGAAGAAGGTACTTTATTCAATGGACGGACAAGGACTTTTTTTCCAACCTGCAGGGAAAATGGAGCTTTGCAAGAAGTTATATATTTGGACAAGGGCAGGTAAGATAACAGGACGGCAGTTTTATTATTTTTACAGGTATTTGATCCAAACCATAGTCATTGGTATGAGATTTAAAGATTGAATTGATTAAGTCATTAGCGGAAACATTAAGAAAACAATATTTATTAGAATTAAAAGAGGTATAAGGAATAGAATCGGATAAGTTGTTAACAGGGAGTTTATTAGGGTTGAGGTCAGCAAAATAGGAATTAAGTTCATCTGGAGTGACGATAATTGTTATCAGATGTGGAACTGGATACAGCAAATTTTCTCAAAATTTTTCATTTAGATTTAGGATCAGGAGCTTAGGATAGAATACTATGAAAATACTGTGCTTTAGCACGGCATAAAGAGGACTGAGTGAGGTTTCGAAGAAGCTTAAACGATGTCTAGTACTCCGAATATCTAGTACGCAAAGAAGTTTTTTCGTAGTCATCCATAATGACTTGTCAGAAGTATGAAGTCTTTCAGTATGGTTTTGTAGGTTTTGAATTTTGAATTTTTATATTTCTCGGCAAAATGAAATAAAATTTTCAATTTTTGTTATAAAGATTAAAGGGGGTTATGGATCAGAAGAATGATAAGGATTTGTGTTGTTATTATTGTTGGTCGATGAAGTAGATGGATTTAGATGCAATTGGTATGGTTGACTGAGTTTTTTTGTCTGCAGTAGTTTTACTGCGAGTTTGGAGATAATTAGTATTTTGCTTATCGAACGACATTTTGTTGGATGTCTCTGTGGCACTAACATTCATTAATCCTAATTTTTCTAATCTTCCAGCTCCATCCAAACCATCTAAACCTGACTTTGCTTGTAAGTTGATGGACTTACGTTGGGCAGAAAACTTGTTTTTTATGGCTTGCAACTGAAGAACACCTTCAAGAGGTCTTCACTCAGCAATCATTTCAAATCAAAATGGCGTTATTGGTCACATGTTCCTAGATTTGAGCGCCCAGCTGCAATAGATCTGTGTCATTGTGAAGCTCCTCCAAGAGGACCCTTGTTTCTTAGTTGTATTATATTATATATTTTATATAACTTAAGGAGATTTAAGTATATAAGGTGTACTAAATTGCAATATTATCTCCCATCAATGTATTATATTTAAAAAAATTATACTTCATAATTCCTTTAGACGACATTTCGTGGCCACGCCAAATTTTCAAGCTCTAAAACATGAAAAACATATATGGACAATAAATATGAAAATAGCTATGTCAGTAAATAAATAATAAACACTTTGGAAAAAGTGGAATAATTAATACACAACAAGAGTATTTATTCAGATATCAGCAAAGTTTTTGGTTTATCTCACTTGGCAAATGGGATAAATCTTACAATAAATTACCCGAAGTTGAGTCGTACACCTCCTTGGAGTATTTGAACACTACTTTATGGAATCGTTATTACTTAGTTGCTTGTTCAAGTTAAGCCATGAGATCAGCTCATTCTTGAGGTTTCTTGATTCCAGCGAACACCATCTTAGTTCCTGGAATGTATTTTTTTGGGTTTTCTAAATATTCAAAGAGAGTATCCTTGCTCCATGTAATATCTTTGGTAATATTGGCGTACTTCACTGAGCGAGAACCACTTCGTTTTATTCCACAAAATTTCATTTAAAAACCCCTTTTATTATGTTAGTCAATTGTGAACCCTTGCTATCCACTGCCTTCTTCCAAATTGCCCTTATCGATCTTATGAACAAAATCTTGAGTGCCCAGCTGCGCCAGACTTTCAGAAAAGCAGTGGTATTTTTCTTGACAGTTGTCTTTTCCAGCAACAGATCAAAACCGCTTTTTGCCTTCAGGAGGTTCTCAGTTCTTTCCTTGGTTCTGACTGACTTCATCAGCTTTATAATGTCGAAATTCCTCGTCTGATAGAATCAGGTTCTCAGGAATTGGACGACACTCCTTTGGGGAATGATTGTACACATCAGGATGGACAACATGGTGCCTCCATAGTGAACTCTGTTTATTATAGGCTTCCTCCGGTTTGATACCAAACCCTACTAGAAGCTTTACAGGTTCTGAGAATGCCAATAAACTTCCTTCAGGTAGGAGGTGCCGAGTTATTGATATGGAGGAGTATCTGCTGTTTGATCTTCTGTTACGACCTGGCTAGGATTAGAAAAATGTTCTCTTTAATTCTTGATGTATGCCTCTCAGTTTGTGGCAGCCCCTACTTTTCTAATGCACATCTTGAAACCAGTTTCACAGATACAGTATTTTGTCAATTGAACAGTTATTCTTGTAGTGGAAGTACGTGCAAGACAATGTTTGTGATTTTTTGGTTTAAGAGCAAGTCTATCTACAATAATTACAGGTTCCTTCCTCATTTCCATTGCTTCTCAAACTAATGCCTTCTTTAATGGTTTGAAGTTCCCTGCTGCTTAGGGTGCCTTTGCTTGGTGGGCGGTTGAGATGGATCTGCATTTTAGTACCATACATCCAATATAACTGGAACTCATGGGAAGTTGGTTTTTCAAACAGCTAATGTTCAGGAACGGGCCTGCACTCTATCAGTGCTAGTCAGCTCCCTTAATTTAGTTGCTCCAGAATGCAATGCCTTTCAGTTCTGTTAAGAATTAATCCTGGTGTCCCTTGGATCTTAAGGTTTCTTTTGCATGGTGGGAGGTCAACTGAGTCAGTCTTATGGTGCCAAACACCCATTTGTTGGCCTGATGTTATTCGTCGTGATTCATACTGAATTTAAGGTCCTGTAAAAGTAAGTCATAGTTGATTGTAATAGAGTAGGGACATTTGCAGGAGTAAAGTTTTCACAAAAACTTAGGTGGGCAGTATGTTGGGGTCACTTATTAGTTTGGTTCAAATTAAGATTATATAATTGTTTGGCCTCATGTTCATTACAATTAATTATAAGGATTCAATTAGTTTTTTTTAGTTTTGTCTATTGTAAAAATTTTATGTTAAGCAGCAAGAACTGTTATTAATAAGAACAACAGTCATATGTTTTTTAGAAGCCACACTTCAGTTTGTAACTAAACACCATGCCATGACGAATGGCCAATTCGTATTTGTGTAACCATAATAGTTAAAAGGAAGATTACTCATGGGCTTGGGGCCTCAGTATGAGATTCCAGAATTCTCCAAGAGCTCTCTCGACGAGGTATAGTTAACACAGGCACATGTTCTCATACCATGGGACCTAGAACAGTGCAGCTATTTTACGGATTCCCATCAGAAATCGCCCTGCTGGGTTTGTTGCTACACTGGGTTTGTAATCTCTAGTTGATTAGTAATTAATTTATAATTATTTATTTGTTTATTAAGATTAGGGAAATGATTGCCTGTAATAAAACTTGTTAAACCATAAAATATAGATTGTCAAAAAATTGTTTAAAATATATATTGAGCTACCAGCCGCTTAAAAAAGCGGTTGGTTTTCGGCTGGGCTCACTATGCACCCTTAGCTGCCGCTACAAGTATAGTTTGTTGGCTGTTTTGATTTAGCTGTTTTCTTTTTCTTTTTATTGGGTGCATTGACAACTGAACCTGGAGTGGCGTTTCTATGGTTCTTCTGAAAAGTTTTCCTAGACTGGTACTCAGTTTTGCTGAATTCTGAATAAGAAGGGGCCTCTGTCTCTGAGTCATCACCAGATATAACAACTTCCATTATGATATAGTATTAAACAAAAAATAATAACAATAATAAAAAAATTATAATTGTGAACCTAAAAAGTTAAGTAAATTATTGAAAAAAATAATTGTGCATTTCAATTATCTACAATATTAATACTTAATAATATTATAATAATAAGAAATACAGTTTAAAGAAAAATAAGAAGAAAAAAAAACTAATAAAAGTTCCTACTTATTAAAAAAAATTAAATTAAATCTCTGGTTACAAACTAGAGGCTACATTAACTATCAACATATCCTTGACCTTGTTACTGCTTTATTCAACCTTGTTACTGCTTTATTAGAGAATTATGGGCTAGGCTAGCTAGCCAGTTGAACATGCCTCACCTATATATATTATATTAGTTCACTTTTACTTATGTTTTCACTCACCTGACTCAAGGTTATTGTCAAAATGATCTATTGTTCATAAATTCACTATTTGATAGGTATGAAAGTGTAACATTGGCTAATACACAGTAAAAAATGTCACAAATACAGAGCGGTTCTAAACATGATGTGTAGGTGCAGCCGTCTTGTCAGAGACTAAAATGTAAACTTAACTGTCTATAATGAATTATTGTTCATAGATATTTGTATCAACCTAATACAGTGGTGGATTGTTTGGGCTACTGATACTGCTATGAATTTATAAGGTAAATTAGTCCAACAAAGTTACCTAACAATCGTTTGTCTAACACAGGTGGCTAAAGTTATATTTGACTCATTGATCGTTTTAAAATAATCAATGTGGTCACAAGACTTCATTATATCATATTAGATGTATTACTGTAATATTATATTTGTGTGTTACTGTATATGAGAAGTTTTTTCTTATGATTTAAAAAAAAAAAATTATATTTTCAACACTTTATTTTATTTATTTTTGTTTTAAAAGTGAACATTAACTCCTTAAAATTGGGAAACTTCTATGCATTGTCACTTAATTTTCATAAATGCAGTAATTTAATATTAAATGTTGTTTTTTGCTAGAATTAGAATATTCATTTATTTTATCCTTAAAATTTGGAAACTTCTATGTATTGTCATTTAATTCTCAAAAAGGCAATAATTTAATATTAAGTATTGTTTTGTGCTAGAATTAGAATATTAATTTCTTTTTATTTATTTATTTCAGTTATCCTGGTGCTTGCTGTTCAGCGTCAATAAACTTTTCACTTAGTTAGTATTCTACAACCAAAATTTTTGAACATGATCAGGCAGCAAAACCTTTAATCCACCATACCTGCACCAGTCTGATGATGGAAGCAAAACTGTCACGTATTTTTATTTAAGTGTAAAATGATTGTACATCTATATTTTTCTGAACATTTATGAGGTTAGTATTTTTGAAATTGTTGTAACTTATAGTTTGATTTGATATTTTTCTGCCTTTAAAGCTTTGTAAACTTTTTAAACTTCCATTATTTCTCATTTCCCATTTCATTGAGTGAATCCCATAATATTATTTTGAAAGTTAAATATTCAATACATTATATAAAACAATATTATTTCATTATGAACCATCATACAAATCTGTGACAGATGGAAGTCACATACAAAAAACCTTCATGGTTGCAGCTCTTCTCAGTTACAAATCAATGAATATATCTACCACAATAATCTAAATGGGTGCATGTGTTAAAGCTCAATTAAATGTGTTGTTTTTGTTTAGTAGAAAAGTTTTTCTGACACATCATTCACACATTAAAGTATGAATTTATAAGTGATATTACCACACACTCTACTATAGAAAATGATATAAACACTTAACGTAAATAGAAAATAAAGTATTTTTATTAATCTTTTTGTAGTGAGGCTATCATCTATACAAATTGCTCATAACTTATGAAGGTTTGGCTCCTGACTAAACTAACTAAGGATTTATTCTGTTCATACCACTGTTTGTATATAGAATAAGTATAATATTTTATGAAAAGAGTAGAAGTAAACATGTTTGATATGGATGCAATTAATTTTCACTTATCCATGATCATTATTTAGTTAAACTGTATATGATTTAATTTGTTTAATTTTTTAGTTAGTTTAGTTTTTAGTTAGATCGGGCAGATCTGAAACTAGTATCCTTCATTGGCTATAGGTGTGATGCAGGGGCCAGCTCTGAATCTCGCCCCAATCCCACACCGCTGCAATTCTATATTGTACCAATAGAGTAAAAACTGTTGGCAGGAGGGGTAGATAGGGTCGAGAGACTATCTCCAACATCACAACAACAATGACAGAAACTGTCTAAAAAAGCCAAAATATAAAATAGTTAGTGGGAATGGAAATAGTAGTAAAAAGGGTTTAATGGGAAGATATTGTCCTTTAAAAAACAAAATTATTTAATCAATATCTAAAAGGACAAGGGTTAGTTTTTTCGGGAAGGAGAGGCTGTAACTATCTCCCTTCCCACTAACTATTTTGTATTTTGGCTCTTTTAATCAGTGGTAAACGTTAGAAGTTGGAAATAGTATCTCGACTCTACCCATACTAGATGCCAGTTTTTACTCTTTTGCTACAGTGTAGAATTGGGAGGTTGGGGGCGGGTTACAGAGATGGCCCCTACATTTGCCCATAGCCACTGAAGGATACTCGTTTCAGATCCGCCCATCTAACTTTTTTGAAGGCTGAAGGATTTTGGTCTCTCCTTCCTAATAAAATAGTTGTTGCCCTTTTTTTTTTTCTTTTTTTTTGGAACTATGAATTTCTTAAGGTGCGTTTATACGGTGCCTTTTTTGTGCAACATCAGGATGAGGCATGCAACTAGACGCAAGGGAGGTGCGTGCACTGGTGCATCCCCAAAACGCCAAGTTGTAAGTGGTTCCCAGTCTTGTTGGGAAACTTGTGTGCCTTTTCATGCAACTGTCGTGTTTTTAGGGCATTATAAATTAAAAGTTTTCGTTTTTAATATGGATTGGGGAGAAGAAAAAACATAAGACTTTATTGAAGTATACAGGGTGTCCCGAATTTAAATGGCAAAACTTCAGGAACTTATAGGGGACCGAAAAAATAAGACAAAAAGTCCTTTAGAGATTTGCTTGTTTTTGCTTAGTTTTATAGAAAATCGCAAAAAAACAAAAATGTTACAGGTAGCAATTATCACTTTTCAAAGTTTGTCAGGCTAGGCAGTGAGATATGTAAACACTTAATGTTATCATTATGAGATAATTATTTGTTGTTGATAAATATGTTTTTAATATATTTTTTATTTTGAAGAGAAAAAAAAAGCCCGGTCGGGATTCGAACCCGAGTCCCCACTTTTCTAGCGTGGTGCCTTATCCACTAGGCCACCGAGCTCGTATCCGAACCAGGGAAATCTTTTCTCTTCACTGATCCATACCCCCGGGCACTCGCAGTTGCGATGTACAAATCGGGGATGAATGTTCATTGAACATTACTGTTAACTGGATCTTATTGACATACGTCAAATATATTATAATTATGAGATAATTATTTGTTGTTGATAAATATATTTTTAATATATTTTTTATTTTGAAGAGAAAAGATTTGCCCGGTCGGGATTCGAACCCGAGTCCCCACTTTTCTAGCGTGGTGCCTTATCCACTAGGCCACCGAACTCGTATCCGAACCAGGGAAATCTTTTCTCTTCACTGATCCATACCCCCGGGCACTCGCAGTTGCGATGTACAAATCGAGGATGAATGTTCATTGAACATTACTGTTAACTGGATCTTGTTGACATACGTCAAATATATTATAATTTTGAGATAATTATTTGTTGTTGATAAATATATTTTTAATATATTTTTTATTTTGAAGAGAAAAGATTTGCCCGGTCGGGATTCGAACCCGAGTCCCCACTTTTCTAGCGTGGTGCCTTATCTACTAGGCCACCGAGCTCGTATCCGAACCAGGGAAATCTTTTCTCTTCACTGATCCATACCCCCGGGCACTCGCAGTTTGCGATGTACAAATCGGGGATGAATGTTCATTGAACATTACTGTTAACTGGATCTTGTTGGCATACGTCAAATATATTATAATTATGAGATAATTATTTGTTGTTGATAAATATATTTTTAATATATTTTTTATTTTGAAGAGAAAAGATTTGCCCGGTCGGGATTCGAACCCGAGTCCCCACTTTTCTAGCGTGGTGCCTTATCCACTAGGCCACCGAACTCGTATCCGAACCAGGGAAATCTTTTCTCTTCACTGATCCATACCCCCGGGCACTCGCAGTTGCGATGTACAAATCGAGGATGAATGTTCATTGAACATTACTGTTAACTGGATCTTGTTGACATACGTCAAATATATTATAATTTTGAGATAATTATTTGTTGTTGATAAATATATTTTTAATATATTTTTTATTTTGAAGAGAAAAGATTTGCCCGGTCGGGATTCGAACCCGAGTCCCCACTTTTCTAGCGTGGTGCCTTATCTACTAGGCCACCGAGCTCGTATCCGAACCAGGGAAATCTTTTCTCTTCACTGATCCATACCCCCGGGCACTCGCAGTTGCGATGTACAAATCGGGGATGAATGTTCATTGAACATTACTGTTAACTGGATCTTGTTGGCATACGTCAAATATATTATAATTATGAGATAATTATTTGTTGTTGATAAATATATTTTTAATATATTTTTTATTTTGAAGAGAAAAGATTTGCCCGGTCGGGATTCGAACCCGAGTCCCCACTTTTCTAGCGTGGTGCCTTATCCACTAGGCCACCGAACTCGTATCCGAACCAGGGAAATCTTTTCTCTTCACTGATCCATACCCCCGGGCACTCGCAGTTGCGATGTACAAATCGAGGATGAATGTTCATTGAACATTACTGTTAACTGGATCTTGTTGACATACGTCAAATATATTATAATTTTGAGATAATTATTTGTTGTTGATAAATATATTTTTAATATATTTTTTATTTTGAAGAGAAAAGATTTGCCCGGTCGGGATTCGAACCCGAGTCCCCACTTTTCTAGCGTGGTGCCTTATCTACTAGGCCACCGAGCTCGTATCCGAACCAGGGAAATCTTTTCTCTTCACTGATCCATACCCCCGGGCACTCGCAGTTGCGATGTACAAATCGGGGATGAATGTTCTTTGAACATTACTGTTAACTGGATCTTGTTGCAATACGTCAAATATATTATAATTATGAGATAATTATTTGTTGTTGATAAATATCGCACTCGCAACTGCGAGTGCCCGGGGGTATGGATCAGTGAAGAGAAAAGATTTCCCTGGTTCGGATACGAGCTCGGTGGCCTAGTGGATAAGGCACCACGCTAGAAAAGTGGGGACTCGGGTTCGAATCCCGACCGGGCAAATCTTTTCTCTTCAAAATAAAAAATATATTAAAAATATATTTATCAACAACAAATAATTATCTCAAAATTATAATATATTTGACGTATGTCAACAAGATCCAGTTAACAGTAATGTTCAATGAACATTCATCCTCGATTTGTACATCGCAACTGCGAGTGCCCGGGGGTTTGGATCAGTGAAGAGAAAAGATTTCCCTGGTTCGGATACGAGCTCGGTGGCCTAGTGGATAAGGCACCACGCTAGAAAAGTGGGGACTCGGGTTCGAATCCCGACCTAACAAATCTTTTCTCTTCAAAATAAAAAAAAAACTTAATGTTATCCTTTACATTCTTTTATTTATTTACATTTTGGCTTCCTTCTAGGATTATAATTCCTAAATCAGTCTTTAGTCAGTTACTCAGATATTTTTGTGTGAATAGAATAGCATCAGCCACAATGCCGCATACATATTCTAATGTTGAATACGCTGATATGATTTTTGTGTATGGTTTCTGTAACGGTAATGCTTTAGAAGCGGTGCGGGAGTATGCGCGCCGATTTCCAAATAGAAGAGTGCCTAATCGATGAGTCTTTTCGTTAACTTTTAATAGACTACAAGAGACTGGGTCATTCTTAAAAGTAATGAAGGCGACCAATTCCAGGCAGCAATAAGAGCAGATTATCGGAGAAGAAATTGTGTCCAACGCCACTTCGATAACAATCCTGAGACTAGCATCCGAAGAGCATCTGCTGCATTAGCAATATCGCGGCAAGTAATATGGCGAACTTTGAAAGGTGATAATCGCTACCCATACCATCTTCAAAAAGTTCAGAATTTATTACCTCAAGATTATGTGAAGAGATTGAATTTTAGTAGCTGGTTTCTTGACAAAATTCGCAATGATAATTTATTTCCATTAAAAATTATATGGACCGATGAAGCTACCTTTACAAGAGGAGGAATTGTTAATCAAATAAATTATCATGTATGGGCTCTTGAAAATCCCAGAGATATTAAAGAGAGTAGGTTTCAGCATGAATTTGCTATTAACGTTTGGCTTGGAATTTGGAATGGATTACTGGTGGGACCATATTTTTTACCTGAAAGATTGATTGGTATCACATTTACACATTTTTTGGAGAACGACTTTTCTAATTATTTAGATGACATTCCCTTACAACAGCGGATTGAAATGTGGTTCCAACTCGATGGATGTCCAGCTCATTATAGCTATAAGTTCCTGAAGTTTTGCCGTTTAAATTCGGGACACCCTGTATAGAAGACGACCTGTACTGTGGCAGGCCTCGAACGCAAGGTACAAAAACCGAATAGCGAGAAGAGATGCTCTTCATGAGTTAAGTAAAAAATATTCAATTGTCTCATGTTAGTTTCGTTATTTTGTATGTTAAGACCAATAATTTGTAATAGCTCTTTGAAATCACTTGGCGATATTCCATAAAAAATTTTGAATAGTACAGAGCTGTCTATCTGAACTTAATTCAAAACACTGACATTTCTATCTTCAAAATAATGACGAATCCAGCACTTACGTTTCTTTTTATGAGAATTTTCAATGCAATATAAGCAGCAGCTACGCCAGCAGTGAATAGGATTTTTTGTGATATTGGCATTTTTGATACTGTGTCTTCTAAATGCGTGTGAACAGTATGGGGCATGCATCAGGGTGCATGGAAGTCATGCACCTTACTGCTTGTGCAGCTGCACACAAAGTTTCATGGGACATTGCAAAAAAAAAAAGACATCTTCTAAACACACCTTAAGTTCAACAAAAGAAACTCCTTATCTTGGATTTTCTTTTTAATCTTGTATTTTAAAATAAATCCATTTAGAAGTCTCTAATTTAATTATTTTTACTATCATCCTATAAAAGTTTTGTAAACATTTAATTTTATAGATGTTTCCTATTATTATATTATATCTTTTCAAGATTTATTTATTTATTGTGTTACAGAAAATTGAGATTGTATTTAAGTAAATTTTAAACTAAGTAAATACAAAAATGAAGTTGATAGTTAAAAATAATGCTGGAGAAACTGTCTCTATTCAAATTAAGTCTAATGAGACATTCTTAGATCTCAAAGAGAGAGTCGAAGAAGAAGCTGGGATAAGTTTAGATTTAAAAGATATTGCTTTGAAAGGAAAAAAGATCACAGAATCACAGCGAGTAATGGAATATTTTTTATCTTATGGTAAGTATTTTAGAAAAGTTATAAGCTCTTTTTCTTATTATTAAGTAATGGACTGAATTTCTCAGTGTTGAGAAAAATTATTAATTAGCATGGAAGGATTTTTCAACATTTTATAATTTATTTTTCATTATTATTTGAACGCCTTGTCCTATGATAAAATTTTACAAGACTTTTGTTGTTTGAACTTTTTTGAATTGAAAAAATTAATGTTCACTAAATTTGTTGTTTCTGGACACATCTTACAATCAATTTGAATGGTAGAGATTTTTGAAATCTCAAAAATTTGGATTAAATTTAAAGAGTACCTTGCTTTTGACCTTTGTTTTATTTTATCAATATGAAATTGATAAACAATCCACAACATAATAATATACAATGTACTAAAACAGTGTTATAATATTATTTGGGGATGGGTGAGGTTGGTATACATACAGTATGGAGAATAACAAAAAAATAAATAAATAAAAAGTCACTTTGTAAATAAAAATTTGCAGTTTTAGTATAAATACAATTTTCAGTTTTTATTAGTATGTTTTATATGTAAATAAATACAATTAGGTAAAATAATACAATTTTTTTGGTTTTCTTATATTCATTGATCGAGTGTACCTTGGAACTATGATTTCAGGGAGTAGTAGCACTTCATTGAAACAAAATTTTAATTTTTGCAATATGCTGTATTGCCAGAAAGTTGTGTCCCTGGATTTCATAGTTTGTATCTTGAGTAGTTCACACAAAAAAATAACAGAACTGTCATTTTGTGATTTCAAGTTGATCTTGAACTTGATAATAGTAGTTGCTTATTTTCTTCAGTTAATGAAAACTCTCCAAGTAAACATTTTTAACCTTTGGCAAGCTCCAGGAATGGTCTTATCTTTTGCCGAATCTGGGCACTTAACTTCAATGATAAAATTGCTGCCAATAAGCCTGTCCGGTGAGTCACCCAGTAAGCCATATTTTTTATAGAAGAAGAGTCCACAGGTCTCTATTTGTTCCCCAATAATTTCCTCGAATCTTCTCAAAGCTACATATTCATTTAGAGAGCCATAATTCATGGCTCTGGTTTAGTTTTTGTTATACAAAATTGCTTTAGCAACCACAGCCCATTTCAAAGATTTTTTTTTTCAGACAAAACCAAACTTCGATGCAGTGAGCCAATTTTTCCTGGCATTCGTCTAACCTTTGTTCTTTGATTAAGCTTTTGTCGCAATTTCTAAATTAATTATTTCTTGTTCCATTATCCATAGTTGTTCTAATTTTTCCTTCATTACTTCCACTTCCACAACTAGCTGCTTAGTTTTTTTTCCATAATTCAGTAAACCACTTTTTAACGGTGCCGTTGATTTCTTCCTCTTTCTCCCTTAGCTAAACGATGACTTTCAGCAAGCTTATTGTCATTTATCCCTTCTCAGCGCTGTATTTTCACAATAGCTGCAGGGCTTTGTTTTTTTATAGACTTTGATAGAGTTTGATAGTGACAAAATGGACAATAAACGAATAAAAAAAAAATAAAATCCAGCTGCTTTGAGCAGTAATGTTTCCAAGCTCAGCATTATGAATTATTGCACCTTGTGCAGTTTTTATTACTCTCTTGATAATATATTTTGTAAATATTTTTTTGTTTTGAAACGATTCTTCTTGCAAAGAATAGTCTTTTTTGTAATTTTTCATAGCATCATTGGCACATTCAACCTTTTCCTTAGAACGGTCTTATGAGACTTCCTTCCTCAATGGTCTACAACTCACGAAGAGTCAGGGCCACCTGAGACTGATGCCCCCAATTTGTAGGATCACTGTCTCCGATTACAGTGTGGTACTCTATCCTGTGCATATCTATGCTCCTTTGTCATATCCAGCATATTGCTTTCCATTGAAGCAGATGGTCAATCCTAATTCCTATACCACTTTTCTTGAGTTGTATCCATTTTATTTTTAGCTTGATAATCACGTTTGCTGCAATACATATTGTGTACTCCTAAATCTAATAACTTTCCAGTTTTATTTTTTTTTATTATTTTTTTTTTTTTTTTTTTGCCAATAACACAGGCCACACCACTGTTGGTGGACCATCCTACAGTGAGACCATCCTCCATTGACTATAACATCTATATAGGATTTGCCATCTTTAGTTACTGTCGCAAGCTCTTTTTCTTGCTTCCCTGCTTCTACCATGGTTTTGTAGAGGTCATCAGACCATGTCTGATACAAAACAAAAGATATATACATACACATTTAAGGTTGAGCAACCTTCAATCGTCTGTTAATTATTTATCATCTGTTTATTATTTATCATCTGTGTTATTACTTTATCTTAAACTTCATTAACCTATTTTCATTGTTGTTTGCTGTAACTTACTGTTGTATTTACGTGTAATTTAATTCTTTACTTTCGTTGAATAAATCACGTTTTAACGATCTTAGAAATTAAATTACAAGATCTCAATAAGTAAGAAAATGGCTCAACTATTTGTTCAAATTGTAAAAAGAAGTGACCAAGACTTTAAGATTCAGTGCATTTCCATCGACAAGAAAAATTGGTACTTATTACCTGAAGAATCCAAAGACTTAAAGTTCCACTCCTTTCTATCAGATAAGAAACCTATAATAAATGCTATGAATGCTATCAAAAACATTAATGGTTACAGAACCGTAGCTGTTAAGATGGATGATGATATTCAAAGAGAATATTTTGATGAATCTTCTAATATTTGTTTTCGGGAGTTACCATTAGAGGAATGGGTTTCAAAAACAGTTCCTTCTACACCTGTAGAGAATCAGACAGGATTAGAAGATCGTATCAAACAATTAGAGACACAATTAAAACTAAATTCAGAACAAAATGAAATTAAACTAAATCATATTGAAAAAAAATTTATTTTAGAACGATTTGATAAAAAACAATCAGAACCTATAGAATGGCTACTTAGGTTTGAAGAAGAATGTGTTCGATTTAAGATAAAATCCGATAATTTAAGAATTCAAGCGTTAAGTTTTCTTATCGATGGTCCGGCTAAAGATTGGTACGAGATTAATTTAAAGAAGATCGGTTTGAACAATTCATGGCACATATGGAAGGACTCTTTTCTAAATATATTGTTGATAAAGGCTGGTCTCTTGTTAAAAAAACTCTTGGCTACAAATATTTAGGCGGACCCCTTGTCGATTAAGCCCTGACGAAAGAAAAACTATGTCTTGACGTAGAACCTAAAGGTACCGAGATCTCCCGTATAAACCAAATTGTTTTCGGTTTACCAAATGGAGCTCAGGAGAAACTCGATGGAGAAGAGATTTTTACTCTCGATAAATTGTACTCTGAACTTCGAAAATTAGAAAATGCCTTTATGAAAGAGAAGAAAGAAAAACTGTCAAGTCCAAAATTCAGTAAAAAGTCCGCTTGTGTAAAACCATTTTCTCACTGCGAAACCCTCGGTTTTCACAATCGTTATCATTTAGTATCTGAATGTCGTAACAAAAATAAAACTTCTTATCGACCAAAAATAAATGCAACTGATCTCGATTTATGCGAAATCAATCTTGGTTCCGAACATTTAAACTAGAGAGCCGGGCGAAGTTAGATCCGCTGATTAAACTAAATGTTGTTATAAATGACATTATTAAAATTAAGGTTATTTATGATAGTGGCTCCAATGTGACATTAATAAATCAACAAATTGCTGACTTGCTGAAGTTGAAATTAATTAAACAAAGAGCAGTGCTAAAAACTATCAGCGGACTTAATTTCACCTCAGCCCGGGCTAAAATTAGACTCTGTATTGGAAACATTACTGATTACATTACAACCTATGTAGTCAAGAATAATAATTTCTATTATGATTTGTTACTAGGTATAGATGCCATTAAGAAATTTAAAAATTTTTCAACATACCAGTAACACAAAAATCATAGCATCAGAAGATCTACCTAGTAGTATTCAAAATATAAACTTAACACGATCGAAACTCGATCAGATTGAGACATCCAGTCCTCATCAGAAGCAGACTACAACTACTTGTAAGAAGTTTGGAAGTGATTACAAAGAAAATTTCAACTTTAATAAATTTGATGTTAATTTGCAACATATTGAACAAGAGGAACACAAACAAGAGATTTTTCTTCTACTTAAAAAGTACAAGCACATGTTTGCTAAAGACAAGTTCGACATAGGTAAAGTTTACTAACTTTAAGCGGGAATAAAACTAATCAGAGATGAATTTGTCACATCTCGTCCCTACAAATGTTCTATCCCAGATGAAGAAGAAATAAGAAGCCAAATAAAAGGACTCTTG